>JAOVVB010107368.1:0-12878 GCA_028570985.1 Heterobranchus longifilis | reverse complement strand
ACACACACACACACACACACACACACACACACACACACACAAGCAAAACATTAACAGTTGCACATGATTAGGCTATATGTAACAGTTTAATTACATGTAGTTCACTACCCCCAACACTGCAAATACCACATAGAACAAAGGAAATTCATGTGCAGGAAAAGATAAGACATTTTGATTATCTCCCAGTCCCTACATAAATAATATAACACAATATCCATACAGTTAATGATACATACCATAACCATAAATGTAAGTTTAGCAATAAAAAAAAAACCCTGATATTGTTGTTTTTCAGAAGGGTGTTGAAAATGACATGAAACTGCTCTTTGATTTGACTAACAAAAAGGCGATTAAGACACTTGATATAGGCTATATATGTCTTATAATATCTTTGTTTAGTATGATATCCCCCTGGCTCTTCATTACTGTTCTACTTGCTTCTGTATACTGGATCCTATACATTATGCATCTTAAATAAAAAAAATAAAAAAATACCTTAAACGCATATTCAACCATATAATGTAATATAATATGTGAGTTCCCATGTTATTGAAAATGAATGTAGTCTGGCACATAAAGTGTGCAGTGCTGTTATTTTAGCAGTAGATGGCGCCACTGCTGTTCTCTCCCAGTTTTTGGGCCAAACCTCAGTTTCCTCCTGCTTCCAGGTGCTGCATTGAGCCCTTCCGCTCTCCGTACAGGAATGTGAAGACTGCATTACGTCAGTTATCCTGCCAGCAGCAAGAAAGCAACCTCGTCCTCAAGTAGGAGTGTGGTTACTTCTTCCTCTTCTTCTTTTTTTCCGAGGAGAATTAAAGGGATTTGGGGGTTTTTTCCTGAGGTATTCAGAGCTGGGAGTCCTGGTTGAACGACGGGGAGGAATGAAGCGTTAAAGCGGCGCATCGCAGCTCTCCTGCCTCAGTATGAAAAGTTTGTAAACGGATTTGAATATCGACGACACTCAGAAAGGAGATGGAGGACACAGAAGGTGAGGAATATCTCAGGTTGTAACTTTATACTGAGAGTCTAGCTACATTGTTTCCGTTTAGCAAAATGTTGTAGTCGTATCGTTTTACACGGTGAGTCGATACAATGTTGGAAGTTTAAAGCTTATTTTGTGCATTTTCAGTGTTAACGTCGAGCATAGACTACCTGTTGTTTACTCACTTTCCCCAGATCAGTTGTACCTACTCTGCCCAGAATGTTTAGCATGCGATGCCACGGTCTTACGTGAAGTTTAATTTCTTACAGGTACAGATAAGTGTTACTGTGCGGGATGTGGAGGAGATATTCAAGACTCGTTTCACATGAAAGTCCTCCAGGACACCTGGCACAACTCCTGTTTTCAGTAAGTGTCCCAGTGTATTATTTTAAACACGCCTGCAAGTACTCTCTGTACTGTAATGTGCTCAGTTTGAGCTATAGTCTGATAAGTGAATGCTTTGTTTTCATACAAAGAAGAGGGGGGGGACAGTTTGCATTGACACGGACACAATTGTTGTTTTTCTGTTGGTCAACATCAGTTTGGGTGTCCTTGTGGATAATCCCAGAAGCTTCTGTCTTGTAGCCTCAACACGAGCCTCCTAGATCTGTTTTTAACAATTCACCATTGTTTTTGTGCCTCGCTGCACAAAATGCACCATGTAGGATGTTCATTCCTGCTACTGTCACAGCTGACAAACCTCTGCATGGGGACGGTGCAGGATCTTGACTACAGATTGGTCCCACTACTATCCTGGAGGACTTTGCCCAGACTGAGGCTTAATGATTGCCACACTGGAGCTGATGTGAGCTCTCCGGTGTTCACAGGTCACTGCCCCGCAGTGAGATATCTGTGTGTGAGGCAGTGAACCTGTGGCTGGATGCCGACATACTGTACATGCCAACATGATACATCACTCACAAGGGTTTTCCCCTTGAATAACAGTGACATTCACTTGTTCTCATGTGAGATAAGATGGCTCAGATTTTTTTTTTTAAGTGATTGTTGATCAAACAGTTGCTGGCCAAAACAGTCATGTGAGGTTTGAATTGACCGCAGGATCACAGCTGCATTTAAATGGCAAGAGTTGAATAGCCACTGTGCCTAATTTGAGAGTTTATACACCATTGTAAAACAGATGATTAAGAAGTGCGTGCCCGGATCTGTGAATGCAGCTGATTGGAGCACAGCACACAAGCCACACTGTAGAGTATATCCAAAAAAATCCTTTGGTTTTTATGACTGGAGTCTGGCTCTGGAGTACTGCTGGCAGGTCCAAAAAGCCAAGAATAGAATAAATTTATAAATGCTGCTGACTTTGTTGTCTGACATCTGAAATAGCTCACTAGAAGTTTTGAGCCAGTATCCAGCAGCACATTGTCCTTACATAACCTGGGATTTCACTCTTTCCAAACACTGACTCAATGACACATACAGCTCCTTATATCATCGCAAAATTACTGATACAGCTGTGTTTTTGAGTATTGATCCTTCCTCTCCCTCCTTTTTTACTTTTATACTCCCTCACATTTTTTTGGCATCCTACTTATCGCTTCATCTTTGTCTGAAACGTCTTTAGTTACACTCTTTAAAAATGTAGTGAAAAATCGCAAAAGTGATTAAATCCCCATAGATGTTAAAATGCCCTTTACAGCACAAATAAACATGTTTACAGCCTGGTAGAAAAAAAAATCCTCGTTCCTGACAGCTGTACGGGCGAGAATTTATATATAATTCATCCATTTAAATTCTATTAAAGGTTCAGTGTGAAAAATGCAAAAACATGAATGGCCCTATCTAGAGCCAGTGTTTGGTTTGTCCATTCTGGGCTACTGTAGAAATGTGGCGGTGTAACATGACTCCATGGAAGAGGATCTGCTCCGTATGTAGATATAAACAGCTCATTCTAAGGTAACAAAACACAACCATTCTTAGTTTCAGATGATAATACACTAAGGAAAACATACCTATAAATATTATATTCAATTTTTGCCCATAGATCCCCCTAAATCTTGCACACTGGTCTTTTAAAGCATAATGTTTTACATAATTAAGGGCACGGCTGCTTTGAGTGACAGGTGGGTGCCGTCACAGGTGGCTAGCATAGACCGCTTCATTCAGCCCACCTCAGCTTCATCCATTGCTCCACCTCTTTGACCATTTTGGATTAGCCGGGAGTTAGGCGATGTCAGGCACGGCCTAGTCTGGGTTGCTATGTAAACAGTGTCGGAATAAAGCCATATACTTCCGCCGGAGGAAGTCCCTCCTTCCTTCCTTCCTTCTGTGTGGTTCTCAAAGTCCCTTCGCTGCAGCCGGGTCGTAGTGCTGCCTAAGACGATTGTGATTGGTTTAAATAAATACAAACAGACCAGGGAGTTGTTTCCACAATACCAGAGTGAAAGCTATTCAATCCAGACCTCCCCCCAGCGCGAACACAGTGTTGTAGAGATAGGTCTGACTACGTGAGACTAGGCACGGCCAAGATGGCAACATCGAGCTTCATCTTGGCTCTTCAGAAACCTATGGGTGATGTCACGGAGACTACGTCCATGTATTATACAGCTTGTGGGTTTGGGTTCAAATTTGTCCTTTTCATTACAATTAGACAGTAATTAGTAATTAGACACTCTCATCACCGCTCACAACTGTGCTTAAAGAACTTAATCTCTGCACTCGGCAAAATGAAATGAAATGTCCTTGTTAGTGAACCCCACTGTGGTGTTGCTATTGTCTATTGTCCACATGCTGCCACTCTCCCCTCCATGTACCTCCACCTTGTTTAACATTCTTACAAGCTGACGTCACTCTTGTTCCAGTAAACCTGGCAGTGTTGTTGAGGCCTATAGGTAACGGCTCTGCTGCGCTGCTCTGCATTCCTAGACATCGATTCAGAGACGTGAGTCTGCCGTCTCAGACACTGACTGCAGAATCCTTTGTTTTGTGTTTTTTCAAAGAAAGCTGGATATTTCCCATTGTGTACTTCACTGGAAGTGTACAGAGCTGCAGATATTATCATCATACTTGGCCACAAAAAGAGTATTGTATTTCATAATTTATTACAGGATTGAGTGACATTAAGTCCTCTTGCTCTAACCTCATTTACATTTTTCTGCAGTAAAATAGGAAAAAACGGAATCCACATATAGGCCTACATTTTGATAAACTTTTGGTGCCACCTCTCGTCTGTGTTTCCTTAAATTGTATACCGTACAGAACGGCCAAGTTGATTAATTGATAAGTGGATTGACTGAAAATTAAACTGCAGCTATTCTGATAGTGAAAGGCAAAAAAAAGCCAACCATTCTCTGGTTTTCGCTTTTCAACTGTGCAGATATGGTGCTTGTCTTTGTCATGTTTGATAGTAAACAGAATATTTGGGGGTTTTGAACTGTGGGTTGGATAAAATGTAATGATTCAAATAATGGAGAAAATAAGTCTTTGCAAAAAATCACCAGATCTTTGCTGACTGAAATCGGAGGTTACTATGGCATGTAATCAAAGCGTAATAACATTAATAACACGCTGTCCTTGTGATGTGAATGGAGAACCAACTGTCACTAGTCTCCACTCCCTTGTTGTGGAGAACATTTGGAACAGTCACACACCCAAAGATAAGGTCCCATTATTAGTGAAACACTCCCTCTTCTGGTCTTCAAAGCCACAACTTGAGGTCCCTCTCTTACTATCTCCACTTTGTATTCCGACAAAGGAATACACTCCAGCAGGAATGTGGATTTAAGGAAATGAGTAATGTTTACTTTGTAGTGTTTGTGCAGGCAGGACCATTGCATTGTTCGTTGAAGAACCACCTGAGCGTGACCGCCCCTCATTCACCACCAGTCCGTCTAGAGGAAGGTCAGGTGTTTTTACAAGCACCCTGACATCGCTTTATCTCGACATATTATAAGGACATAATGGGCAATAATTATAGTTTATCAGCTGGCTTTGTCTAGGAATGCTTTTTGTTCAGAGCAAGGCGGACAAGGTGGAAGTTTTTGTTTTTTTTGCCACACCTGGACATATACTGAATGTCATACATACCAGTTTGAATACGGGACTTTTCACAAGTCTGTCTCTTCTTTGTGTGTGTATCTTTTATCTGATTGGACCAAATTGTTCATTGGTATAACCAGGCGATACTGATACTGATACTGATACTCCTGATCCTAGCAGTACTGTTGTGTTTGCTGTAGATTGACCAATACTGGATTTTTGAGGCGGATACTGATAGCAGTATTTGAGAGTTAAAAAATCGAATAACGATATATTGGTCAATATGCATTTTCTAACATAGCATAATTAAAAAAAAATGTTATCTGCATCCCTTAGATTCACATATTAATATGTGGTGACCAACATATGTACTGTATACACCTGACAGACGATGTCATGACAACACTGTTTCTAAATTACTGCAAACACATATTTTTGGAATTTTGGTACTGACTGCAATTTCTTGTTACTTCTCAGCTGCTTATACACCAATAATAATTAATAGTAATAATTATTATGTAAAACCAATTTCTTGGTTAGGCTGTACTGTTGTGTATAGTTTCATAAAGCTTTAGAAATGACTGAGTTTAGTTTAGTTTTAGGTTAGTTTATAAGCACAAAGGAAGTGATAAAAACAAAAGTATAACATAGCAAACATAACAAGCAGAGCATACATTGTGCAGAAGAGGTAAGAAACCCCAGAGGGCTTATAGTAAAACCTCCTCTCGAGGATTTACAAATTATCCTAATACTGTGTATATTTGTTACCTTAACATGATGATAAAAAAGTAGAAAAGAAATGACTAGGGTCCTTTTTAAATTGAAATAGTTTCATGAACACAAAGTAGAATTTTGTGTAATTCTGCATCCACACTTTTTGTCATCTTTCACGCACGTACACACACCCACACACACACGCACACACTCACACGCAGACAGCACAGCTACCATTACTCATGCAATCTTTACCTCAGCAGATCTTCAGCTCTGCTTCCTCATCATGTCAGAGTGATGAATCAGGCTGGAGACGTTATTACACTGACCTTGTGTTCATTCTTAATATTTGTTGCTTTCATCAGAAAAACAGACTATTTGGGGCATCCGGGTAGAGCAGTGGTAGATTCCCTGCCTACCAACATGAGGTTGGAGCCCCTGTGTTGCCTCCGGAGGAGGAAAAAAAAAAAAGAAAAAAGAAGAACAGACAGAACAGAATTCCACACATTTGTTATAAGTGCATTAACATGGATGACACTTGATGTAAAAAGACAACGTGTGCTCCGCCATCTCTCCACTTCTCTCCACAATAAGACACAAACATGTGGTCTTCACTCTATTAGATGGCTCCTTCTTAACTAATGCCAGAAAACTTTGAAATATCTGGAATCTTTGCCAAAGTCAATAAGCCTGGATCAACTATACCTGCAGTGCAGCGAGCAGCGTGATGCACAAGGCTTAGCTGAGTGCCGCTGCCAGCACTGCACCATTAAAAATGCATAAAAACCACATTCCCACTCAAAGTCATATTTGTAACTTGTCATTTCATCTTGAAATGGTTGCAAAAGACATAAATGTGATATTCTTAATATCATCATTGACATAACAACGCAACATTCAGAGAGCAGTTTCCAGAAAAGCATCAGCAGAGCTCTCACAGTCATGTTGGGTAAAAAGGGAGCCCTGAATTAAAAATAGTTGTTAATCAGAAAGTCAGTACAGTGTCAATTGAAAGTTTATTATTGTAGTCAATCCTGAAAGCAACCTTGTGTCACACCTGTTGTTTTTAATCTGGAGTTCAAGAGAAATTAGCCCCGTGAAAAGTTTTGCTCTCCCATTCAATTGCAAAACAACATCCAGACAGTCGTGACATCAGTGACATGTGTCATTTTTTGTGATAATTTATTGAAGTCTCATTCAGCATCTTTGCTCAAATTACGAGACAGTTGAGAAACATTTGGAGCATGTGCAAAGTCTGAATTTCAGCAACCTAATCTCTGACAGAGCAGTTCATCCTTGATTGTATTCTGGCAGTTGAACCTGCTGCCACCATTTTGCATAACCAGTGCAGCGTGTTCAAGGCACGCTCAGAACGCTCTCCAGTCTGCTGGCAACTTCAGCATTCCTCACTCTGAACATTTTGTCCCAAAGTCAGCCTTAATTCGCCAAGTATCTTCTCAGGTGGCAACTTGGATCAATCAGTATTATGGACATGGAATTAAAAATGACAACGTCTTAATATTGACCTATTTTTAAACTGTTATTTTTCTAGCTTTAATTAGACAGTTGACAGTAGATAGTGACTGAAAATGAGGGGAGACAGATTATTAATATACATCACATGATCAGTGTCCCTGACTGAACCCAGGATGTTCGTTATATAGTTTGCACCTTTGACCACAAGGCTGACAGGATGCTTTGTTTATTATTTTTACATTGACCTGGATAAGAAAATGCACAATAGGAAGTTTGTTAAGTAACTCGCAAAAGCTGCACAATAAACAAGCAGATGATCTGAGGACTTTGTCCCTGTAGAGATTTGTTTGGCCTGTTTTAACATATGTTGTTGTCAAAGTGGTAGTGAAGTGTTCCCTCAAACAACTGGATCCTATTAAGGTGCTGGAAATTGGCAAAAGTATTTGGAAGCCTTATTGGTAGTGTGCAGAGGCTAATAACCAAACCTTCCTTGCATCCACCATCTGCAAAATGCTTGCAAGATTCTCCTTTCAGTTCTCCCAAAGGAGAACAACTCTTTGTGCTGTATATTTTTCTTGCACTACTATTATATTACGCATACTTCACTGCACAGACAACAGCACACATGCAAGATCCAGCACATCTCAGGCATGACCTATTTTCTGTGCCCTTAACCTTGTTAAACTCTGAGACGAGTACATGTTGTCATCATCGGGAACATGCCCCCAGCTAATGTTCCTGTCCTGTCCAACCTCGGAGATGAAAGCTTTGTTTTCGGCTGTGTGATTTATGGTTTCTAGAAATCCCTCTTTCACTATTTAACACTGTTCACTTGTATGTAATATATGTAACATGAGTGGGAATGGGTTTGGGAAAAAAATGTACAAATGGGTTACCTAGTTTGGCTGATGGTTCAAATTACTAGACTGCAAATGTCCCTTTTTCTGTTTGTGTGGCTCTCAGCTCAAACCGAATTTTATCTGATTTACAAGTTCAATTCATAATTCAAACCAATTAATTGTCTGACAATTAGTAAATTGATTAAAAACAAATAATTTATGTTTATTTGCATTGGGAATTTATCATTGAAACATTCTTTGGTTACAGCTTCTCAAATGTGATGCTTTACTGCTTTTCTGTGATTTCTTTCATTGTAGACAAAATAAGCTAATTAATTTATAATGAAAATGATTTTGTTACAGCACTGCTGTCTTGTTATACGTGCAAGTTGATCACGTTAACCTGTACGAGACGTAGTACTTGTTATTATATGAGAGCAGTGGAATTGGTGCTTCGTGAGGATCTTTCAGACATCAACCACATACCTTTGAAATTATCACCAGGTCTTTGAAATAATACGCTCAGCTTTTGAGTCTCTGCCATATCCCCCTGAAGGTGATTACTTTACAGTTGGGAAAAGCCCCCGCTGAAAGCCCACATCTCTTCATTCTTCTCTGTTCATCTGCTTTGTCCTGTGCAAACGTGACCAAGACTGTTTTTGTGCTCTCAGGTGTTCAGTGTGCTGCGACCACCTGACTAACTGGTACTATGAGAAGGAGGGAAAGCTGTACTGTCGCAAACACTACTGGGAGAAGTTTGGAGAGCTCTGTCATGGCTGCTCTCTGCGCATGACTGGACCTGCCATGGTAAGTCTGCTGAGATTTTTGGGCAGTGTCGTTCTGTCTGTCCAAAATATTGGACTAATGGTTGAATTAACATAACATTTTATAAAAACAAATTCCTTCGGAACCAAAACCTCAACGACTTTAGTTGAGATTAAAGAGGAACTAAGTCAAAGTACTACCCAGTCTGTGAAAACAGTTTTATATATTTTCTGACTTTTTTGGCTACATATTTATAACAGAGTCTTAAGTTACAAGTGAGGATGGAAAAAAAGGCGCCATGAAGTGTAGGAAGTAAAGTAATGGATGTATACTAAGAACTGGATAGGAAGCCGCCGCTCAGCCTTGCAGCCTTTTTTTTTCTAGTGGTGACTTGCGGTATTGCAACGAAAAATCTCCCTGCTGCCCAAAAAGCATTGTCCCCATAGATCACCATTGTAAAAGAGAAGTCTATAAAACTGTTGACGGGACACCTCTAACTGCAAACAAGGTTGACTATTACTCTTTCTATTCTGAATTTTTAATCAATGGAGTTTTTATATTTTGTAAAACTTTCCTCGAACCAAGAAAAGCGATTTAAAAACCTGTGACGCATATCACTGAAGTAAACCGTGATATGCTCCATGCGAGCAGTTCTCATAGTTCTTATAATACTTAGTTATATAGTTATTATAATCTATGGTACCCATACAAGGGACTAAAAGTCAGGATCTTCAATATCATATCTTCAACTATCTCCAATTATGACGATTCATGTCTTGCAAGTGCTATAGTACTCTTTTAATGCTAACTTGCTCTGACACTGCCCTCACTGCAAAACTTTCCTTTTTTTTGCCCCATTAGTGTTAAAGATCTAAAAAAAAAAAATACCAAAGTTGTCTGTACAGTTTCCTAACATCTCAATATTTTTTTCTGGTGTGTGTAATGAGCATTACAACCTTCCAGGCTGTTTGTTTCTGCTGGTTTGTGATTGCGTGAGGCTTCAGTCTAATAAAGACACTGGGTCAAAACTATTAGTCTTTTGCTACATGTGACTGCCAGGCTTTCAAAGTCTGCCTTTTCATGATTGTATAACAACAATTGCCAACAATTTCCTCCTCTACTTAAATAATACCAGAATCCCAACAGAGCGTGTTAATGCTCTCTGTGTTCCAGTTTCTCCCTACTGCTTCAGATTTATACTACCATCTATGACTAACATGCATTAAAAGACGCAGAGGGGAGGGGGGGGGTTATTACATTTACAGATGAATGATACTTTACACTGGCGGTCGCTGCTGCACATAGCAGATTGGGCTCTCGACCACACTTGTTCCTTCTCTGTACAGAAGTTCTCCACACTTCACCTCCCCATGTACACAGAGGATCTAGTGGGGAGACGCTACAACATGAGGTGGTTTTGGAGCCCATCAAGTGCAGTCCTCTGTGGTGAGGTGGCTCTGTAGATATTACCCACAATCCACCACTCATATCATTATATGTACTGATGGGTTTTCATACTGCAAGTATGTTGTTAAAGCAAGACTATGTAACTTTTAAAATAAGAAATAACACATTCTTCCCTCTGCAAATTAAAAGTTTGATTGATAAGATAGTAGATTTCTGGACATTATATTCAGTCAGACGTAGAGGCCGTTGCACCTTGGAACCATATCTTATAATGTAACTAACAATTATGCACTAAGTCAGGGTAGATTTAAAGTAACCAAGAAATAACAGTAAAAGTCAAATCTGGCACCAGAGAAACTGGCGTATGTTGCATTTAATCCACATGTCAGCCAGCTTTGATTTAGTATCTACACGTTGAAACATGAAATTCAGGTGGCAGCAGCTCTTGCCGGTCACAACCGGGGTCACTTGTCTTAACATGGAGCCAGACTGAAGTTTTTCTTTTTGCCACTAAGCAACACACGCACAATGAACTCTTCTGTTTAGTATTGGCATCCTGCTTCATCAGCCAGTGAAGCCAAGTGTTTTTGGCAGAGCTGATTTGGCACCGCGGCCCCTCGGCCAGAAAGAGAATCATTGTGGGCCATCAGCAGAGGAGGGTCATGCAGAGCTGCTGCTGCTGCTTGTTAGGCATCCAAGTCCACAACACTATTGTTTTTGTCCTGGTTTTTAATTATTTGTTAGTTTATTGATTGACTGAAGACGGCCGTTGTATTTTCAGACACTGTTTTTGACAAGCATTTCATGTCATTTAACTGCTCTTGCTGTGCAGTTCAGTTTCTACCTCTCCAGAATGAGACCTACTTAATAGTTCTTCACTTCGATATTGTTTTGCCAAGTTTGTCTTGCTGTTGAGGCCCGAGGCAGGTTGTGACTGCGGTCAGTGGTTCTGCTCTTGGCTCGAAGGCAGGGAGTTACAGACAGACTCCTGAGATGTCACAATGATTTGGCTGACGTCACTCTAATCTCTCTGGCGCAGCAGGGACTCCTTTCCCAGCGCTGACTCACTGAGTCAAAGCCAGCAAATGTGGGAAAAAATATTAGTTTCAACTTTCACTGTGCAAGACAATGCAGTGCAGACAACTAGACGGCGCTTCTCTCGATTCTAAGCAGGTTTTGAGCATGTTGTGTAATCACACCAGAAAAGTGACAAAATAAAATATACTCAGAACAGTCAATATGACAACCCTTGATTTTTTAAAAGTGTGCCGACATTATATAATGAAATGGAGGAGCCGCTCACAGCTGGAAAAAAGGAAACAAATTATGAATGTTTTTGAAACAGCTTCAGGCCTCAATTAAATTATAAAGCCGCAGTTTGATTGACATCCAACGTTGCATGTGTTGAATCATTTCCTGTGAGTATGAAACGGTTACGTATGTTACTGTCTAACTGTCTGCAGAAAATGTTGTTTTCAGCCTCTCAAATATGGAGATTTTATCATTAAACTGAATATCTTTGGGTTTGAGACAAAACAAGACATCACCTTGGACTTGGAGAAACTGGGATGGAGATTTTTCACTATTTTTCTGACATTTTATAGAACGATTAATAATGAAACAATTAATCGAGAAAGTAATCGGCAGGTGAATCGATAATGAAAACAACCATTAGTTGCAGCCCTAACTGTTAGTAAGCTGTATGGAACTGGGACACATCCTGTGTTTTATAATAATTCCTAACTCAATGCTTTTGCAATCTCTTTTGACCTTCCTGTAATTGTGCATTTTTACCAGTTTCTGCTAAACTAAATCTTTTTCCCAGCTCTTTTATCTCCCCATCATTCCGGTGTAGGCTTTAACACTTAGATCTCATAATTAATAATAATTATAGATCTCAACATTTTCTGTGCTGAGGTATGTGCACAATTAGAGTTGGTTGCTGAAGGGCAGACACATGATCTCATCTTGCATGAGAGAGAGTAGTAAAACGTGTAACATACATTTCAGAAAGGGAAATGAGGCGGTGTTGATGAGAGAGAAAGCGCGTGATGGTGAGCTGGTTTCAGGGGCTTGAAAAGCGTGAACGTCAGACGAGTGGCTCAGACCTGTAGGGGGAGGTGACATCATAGCAGATTCCAGACAGCGTGAGAGTAGCAGGTGTTACGACCGTGTCACAGTGGGAGGAGGGCAGAAAGCAACACGCACACTCACCTCTGACGAGCAGATCAGGACAGCAGCCTCACCGTCGGCACATCACTTCTCTCTGCTTCAAGACGCGTGAACCTTTTGAAGATCATCCCGTTGTGTTTGTGGTTCCAGGTGGCCGGAGAACACAAGTATCACCCAGAGTGCTTTGTGTGTCTGAGCTGCAAGGTGGTGATTGAGGACAGGGATACCTACGCCTTAGTGGAGCGATCCAAACTCTACTGGTAAGACACCTGCACAATCCTTTTAAAGCTTTTTGCAATATGGACTTTGTTTTGGAAGGAGATGGGAACATATGCTGCTGGCAATCTTTGCTGTGGCTCCTTTAAACTCCAGTCTCAATATGCATGCTAATAATAATAATAATTATATATATATATATATATATATATATACATACATATATATATATATGTGTGTGTATACATACTTTGTCGGAAAAACCAGCAAGGAGACTGAACATTTAGTAGCCTAGTACTTCCATGTTTTAGATG
>JAOVVB010107357.1:0-12878 GCA_028570985.1 Heterobranchus longifilis | reverse complement strand
CAAACTTTACAGTTTTTGCGTTAACTATTTGTGTTAATTGTACGGTTTATAAGTTGCTGTTTTTGTTATGCATTGAATATAATATGAAATATCCATAACATATGTTACTAAAGCTGGAGATATACCACCTGTCTGCGTGGACATTGCGTTGCTTTAATTTCCGAGTACGTACACAATGAACGGACAAAACCGACGCGGGGTACATGAGGCAGCGTCATGCGTTCGTGTAGTCAAATATCTCCGGCTTTAGCCAGGGGTCGTCAGTTTACTCAGTGATAGCAAAGGGGTCCCTTAAGGAAAAAGTTTGGGAACAACCACTGTATTAATACTGTAGATTGTCTTTGGTGTGTGTGTGTATGTGCTTGTAAAATATGTGTGTATGCATCTCTGTTAGCTAATAATCTAGTTAGACTCTCTCCTCTCCAACACAGAGGGTTATATACCTGTAATCAAAGCTTGAATAAATCACACGCCGTCAGCCAAGCCAAACATATTACTCTCTCATAACGACAGAAAAATAGTATCACAGCGTACCACCGCAGACCTGCGGCAGAGATTACTTCCTGAGCTCTTTAAACAAAGTTGGATTCATATTTTCGCCCGAGGAGAAGAATCACCACACTGTTTTAGCACGGAGAGCTACTTTTAGGATTTAATCAGTCTCACCTTGGCTTTCTCATTAATGTGTGTGTAAACAATGAGCCCTCCCCTGGCAGCTAAAGCAGACTCAGATTGAATGCCTGGTAGGGGTGAGCAGCTCTGCTCTGCTCCGACTTTTCTGTAATTACTGAGCTGTTTCGGGAACATCTGTCGCTCTCTACACTTATATTAACTATCTGCTCATGTGCACAACTCAACAAGAAATTCTGCATGTATGTTTGGTGATCCTAGATAGGAGTTTTACAGGGAAAGAAGGGGGGTGCTAAGAAGGAGGTGCTTGCTCAAATACACCTGCCAGCCTCCTTTACATCTTCCTTCCATTGGTCAGTTTTACTATTAATACTAATCCAAGTTAATAATCCTCCTGAACAAGGGGATGTGCTTTTAAAGGAATACTACTTCATCCTCAAAATTACCATTTGTATATCAATTACTCAGCCCGTGCTACCTAAGAAAACTTTCTCGGCAAGAAAAAAAAACGAGAAAATTCTTCACGAATTGAAGTAATAGGGGGGGTGCATATAAGAACAGCAAAGCTATTTCAAAACATCAGTTTACAAACTCTCTCACATAACTTGAGCAGTATAATCAAAGACTCATTTATCCAGTTGTATGCTCTGTGCTTCCCAAACACATACATTATCGCTAAAACCTTCCTATTTAAAACACTTTCACATAACAGTCTCACGCTTGCGCGGCCGCCTATTACTTCAGTTCATTAAGGATTTTCTCCTGGCATGCGAGGCATGCGAGTACAAGAAGGCATAAAAAGAACAAACAGCCAACCCATCAAAAATCGACTAATAAAGAATGTCGGTGTCCGTTCGTCCCTCGATCATCCAGGAGACCGCATCCCTTCTTAATTTGCTGCTTGGTGTGGAGACCCAGACCTCAACTCAGAGCCCAGGGGAGCCGGAGGAACTGAAGACCCACGTCAGCCAGAGACTGCAGAGAGAACTCACCAGCTTCTTTAACATCTTACTCCTCCGGCTTGCACAAACCGCTGACAGGTAACGATGATTTCACCCCAAAAAACGTGTGACATGGTCCTTTATTTTCAGGTCTTTGTGTCTTTCATTGCAATTTAAATATTAGTCATACAGTTTTAAATGAAACTATTTTGTCATAAGTTGTTTATTTAATTTCTTACATTATAATACTAGAATGGGTGTAATTTGGTTTTGTCAGTAATGTACTAAATTCTGCATTAAATACAGGTATGCAGTATATTTCAGGGCCACAGAGCCCTTCTAATTGACCTTCTAATAGCCTTTTTCTGCTTGTGATTTTTTACATTTCTTAATGACCCTGATGAAAGCCACAAGCTGAAACACACTGGTCTTACAATAAAGGTATAAGTTATTAAGCTATATACTACAAGTTTTGCATTTCTTAATGAAAAATACAGCTGCACGTTATGAGGAAAATATGCAAAGTCTCTGTTGAATAACGCAATATTACTAGTGATAAATAAACAGATATTAAAGTATATTCAGTTCTGCCTTTCTGCTGCGTTCAGTATACTGCGAAAATGAAACAAAATGCTTGTTGAATTAAAAAATAATGCAAGGAATTTATTTCCAACATTCTTTTATTGAACAAATTGAACATTGAACTGAACACAAAAGGCACCATTTAAAAAAGAATGATAGTTAAAGTGCAGTTTTCTATTGATATTCTGTCAAGTAACTAAAAAAATCCCTGAGTGTCTTCTGCAATGTGTTTATCATGCAAGTTGATATCACTACGGCAATAAAAAAAAAAAAAACCCTAATGAAAAATAAATGAAAGAGCTATCATTATTCTTAGAGAGTAATAATTATAGCTCTGTCTGTACACTGTATGGGAAGGGTGAATGCACTCATGTAATGCGATCCAGCCTTCCTGTGGGGTTAAAAAAAAAAAATTAATATCATCAGGAGGGAAAAAAAGAGTGAAGTGTTCTCCCACTGTAGGGTAAGTGCTTATTTCAGTTTATTTGTGATGGAAATCCAACCAGCTTAGTCATTTAGAACATGAAAATGAATGCCAAACACATAAACAGCCACAGGCTTATGAAAAAGAATTGGAATGCTAATTGTTAACGTTATCTTGTCTTTTCCCGCCTCTTGTCTCCCCTCCCGTCTGTCTGGTTTGCTCGTGTCTCGCTCTTTCTCACTCTGTCCTTTCCTGTCTGTCCAGGCTATGTCTGGCATTAGCGGGCCCCTTCAAGAGCCAGCTGGCAGTCCGTTTGCTTCAGAGCCTGCGGGTCTCCGACGCCCCCCGTTTCTACGGCCTTCCCAGCCTGGAGAGGACACTGCAGGGCATGGTCAGCCTCACTGCGCAGCCCGGCTGGAGCTCCCACTGCTCTGACCTGGAGCCCATCGTGCTCTGCTCCAAGTATCTCAGCGGGCTATTAGAGGTGTGTGAGTGTGCGTGTGTGTGCTTATAT
Source organism: Heterobranchus longifilis (assembly GCA_028570985.1). NCBI lineage: Eukaryota > Metazoa > Chordata > Actinopteri > Siluriformes > Clariidae > Heterobranchus > Heterobranchus longifilis. The sequence continues at coordinate 9,787 of JAOVVB010107357.1, read as the reverse complement.
GTGGCATGTGTGTAAGTGTGTTGCATGGGCATGTGCAAGCCTCCTACCCTCCTCATCAGAGATGAGATTGCCTACAGAAATGAATAAAAGGAAAAGCACTGTTACTTTCTGAGGAATTAATTAAAATTAAGCAAAATGCGGTTACGGGACATGAATTGCAATAGGTAAAAATCTCATTGATTAGATATGCCACACTGTGAAGATGCTGATGAGATTAATCAACCTTGCCTATTCCATCTGTTCGCTTGTTCAACAGTCCATAAAACAATAGCGTAACATGGTGTAGACCAGCTTGCGCAGCAGTCCTCAGCACAGAGGTGTCCAAACTTTTATTTTTGATTGGGAATGAAGACCCCAGTGGAATACACCACGCTGTGTACACAACGATACCCATGCTTGTTCATTTGGTGTGTTTTAACAGGCAGCTTTCATGGACACGAATTAAGATCGGATGACGATTGAAGGTTAATTTCCTTTTTCAGTCGAGATCTCTGGTGGCTACTTTCATCTCAGCGAAAACAATTAGACAGCGCAAACACTTTTCACCCCCGTCTCCTCGACCTCCTGACCCTCCTCTCAACTCGCGCTGTAGGGCCCTAAAGCTCAGCAGGCCTTGGGCTCCTCTCCCTTCAGTGCAGCGCCACATCCTGATGGCACATCAAAGCAAAATAATTAGTCTCAGCTGTATTTAGCTTTCATTTGGATGCAGCGAGTTGCATGACAAGCAAAGAGTAATAAGAACCGAGCACTTTTTGTTCCGTCGTCTTTGCCAGAAACCAGGAGGTATCGCACTGTACCAAATCCAGATAATGTGCGGTTCCGTCAGCTGTGTCTTTGCAGGATGAGAATGGATGGGAAACGATAATTGCACCGCAGCGCTCTGTAATTCAATATCCCCAATGTGATCTGTGTCCCTTTTGCGCAGGTGATCTCCTCATTTTACGTAGAGTGGGGAGGCAACTCCATGTCTTTCATGGGGAAAGGTGTGACAAAGAACGCTGTCGTCTGCTTGCTTCACCTGTCCCACGAGATGATGGTCGAGAACAAGGACGAGGCAAGTGTTTTATACTGCTCTGATGTAGGGCTGGGCAAAATATCAATTCTATCGATGTCGTGATATGAGACAAGATATCCTCTTGGATTTCAGATATGGTAATGTAGCTTTAGTGTCGTCTTTTCCTGGTGAGGTAATATTCTGAATTTACCAGACCGTTCTAGCTGTTCTATTATTTGCCTTAATCCACTTAGTCATTATATCCATATTACTGATGATTATTTATCAAAAATTGATTTTATCAAAAATATTATATTTGATTTTCTCCATATCGCCCAGCCCTGCTGTCAGGCTGCTAGTTAGAAAGAAATCAGTGAAAATTACTGTAAGTACGACAGCCAGACACCAGACTACACACGAATAAAAACATTTTGGAATGTAACCGAAACCATTTTCTCTCTCTATTTTGCATCAGGACTTCATATCCCAGTGGTCTTTGGGGAATGAGGCAGCTGCTGAGGAGGCGAGTGCCTCTCAGCTTGGTTTGGCCTGGCTCATCCCACTGTGGGTCGACCGCGATCAAGAGGTACGGACAGTCTCTTTTCAATCTCTCGAAGTCCTAATAATTTAAACATTTAAACCTATTAAGGTTGTCAAACATATTGATACCACGAGGGAGAAAATCATCTGTGTGTTGGTCTGTGTTCAGTGACTTTTTTTTCTGTCCCAGCACTGTGTGCAAGTTAATTAAAAAAAAAAAACGAAAAAAATAATTACTTTATTTTGTATGCCAAGGATTTTTTTCCTTCTTTTTACTGTTGGAAAAAAAAAAGGTATCGAGTGTAGTTTTTTATATTTGTATCGTATCAATGTTTAAAATTCTGGTATTGTGAACCTTTAAACATGTAAAACTATATGTAACCTATATTATATATGGCATTCCAGTCTTCAATATTTAGCTGTTTCACTATTCATTCTTCAGCTAAACTTCATAAACTCTTTCTGTCATAAAATGAAGTTTCTAGATGCCTGACTTTCGGGACAAAATGAAACCCATAAGAGTTGCGCATGAACTCGCAGACAAAAAGAAGCACATGACAGCTAGTCATACCAAATTCTCTGTCTGTCTCCAAAAATACATTCTCACACAAGTCAGTCTCCCTTGACAAGATAGACTCTGCCTTTGCCATCATCAATTTAAATGCCAGTCTAGTGTTAATTCACATTTAATATTGCTGTTGCTAGGCATCCCATAACATTAGCAGCATCCATGTTTTTGGGTCTGGATGTATTATATACACATACACCATATTTCTTTTCCTATTTCTCTTTCTTTCCTCACACATCCACCCACATTCATGTCTCCCCTCTCATGTCAGGTGAGGTTTGCCAGTTTGGGTTTGGGTGCAGCTCTGTCCTCGGTGCCCAGCGGGTGCCAGGCTTTGTGTGCCAGCTGTCAGAACATCAGCGGAGGTCTGTGGGGCACGTTGCTCAACATCCTCCTAGATCAGCAGGAGAGCAGCATGGTCCGCAGAGAGGTACGACGTTAGAACTGCAACTGTGCTCTACTGTCTGTGCAACCCAGAATCATATTTTTCCCTTTATTGACACACAGGAAATAAATAACGTCCTCTGAGGAGTCCTGGGCCAAAATATAGAACAGCAAACTGTTTATATATTTACAGAGATGATTGACAAAAGTCACATCTATTGTAATTTGTTAAAACCCAGAACCTAAAACTAGTAAGAGAATTATTTAATCTATGGTCAGAAAATGTCTGGACCTTTATGTATTACCAGCCAAAAACAGGCAGATGGCACTGTTGCTGATGCAGTCTAATTTGACCCAGTGTGTGCACGTCTCTCTTTTTTTGTTTTGTGTGTCCAGGCTGCATTTATCCTGCAGAACTTGCTGGTGATGCCCATGCCTGCCAACGCAGAGGAGGCCAAGGACTCCCACTGGCAGGTCAGCAGCTCTGCCAACCTGTTAAAAAGCTTTTATAGACCATGAAGCATTTTCTCTCTCCCGCTCTTTCAGTTTCTCTCTGTTTATATCCCCTCTCTGTTCCTCCCTCCCATTCCCCTCTTGTTGAGCCCTGCAGGGCTCAGACCAGAGGTGTAGCTAGAATTGAAGCTCTAATGGGGTGCAGGCCTTCAGTGCCCACATCCAGAATAATTAGGTTTAAATCTCTGTCAGAACACCCGTAGCATCTTAATTGGGATGTCATTACTAAATATTATTTATTATCTTTTAAAAGCAAGGCTTGTTGCTTTCAAAGTGTGAATTCAAAAACTGTGCCTTTAAATGAGCCGTCAGGACTCCTGTAAGTCTGTGATGTCACAACTATATTATATATATACATATATATATATATATATATATAGATATAGATAGAAAGTGCCACTACAGCGTGGTTAGAGTCATTCCCCGGCTGCAATGACGGTGCAGAGATGTCGAGAGCGCAGATGCGGAAGACCCGGAATCGCTGTAAATCAGGGCAGACTGGACTTTTTCAGGAAGGGGACTTAAAGAGACAGGCGCTAAAACAGTGTTTCAGACAGAGGGTGAATACAGGTATATTCAGTATCAGATAAATAATGTGTTTTTTGAACATTAAAGCATGTAAATATATGTTTTAGTAGAAACCCAAAATACCTATGAAGCTGAAAATGAGCATACTATGTCCCCTGCTGCCCTGTGGTCTGAGAGATATCAGGAATTCAATATCAGGAACACAAAAATACATCAAACAACAACATGAACCCAATAAATATATTACTGATTGCTCACTTTTTAAAAGTGTCAAAGTGTTTCAGGATGTGTCCTTTAAGTCTGCAGTCAGTTTGGAGGTGGTTAGTGTCAGAAAGTCTGTCTGTCAACTAAACACAACGTTTAAAGTCATAGAAAAATCCTCCAGAAAACCCACTGAATTATCTACATGCATCTAAATGCTTTTCATTTAACACTTGTACATATATTTAACATGTTATGGTACTGTATATACTTTGGGTGTAATGCAAAGTTACTGTCTGTATCTGTTTATTTCACCAAAACTATCTGTATTTGGATTTGTGTGTGGGAAATAAAGTTGGTTTTTATGTGTCTATGATGAAAAATGAGAAACTCATTATCAAAAAATGTGCCATAATATCTCATTGGGCCATGCTGCATAATTTTATATAATGGAGGGTGTGCATGCAATGGAAGGAGGGCCAGATGAAAATAAAGTTTAAGTGCCAAAGAAAAATGAGAAAGCTGTTGACAAAAATCTTTCTGTGTCTCTTGTTCTCTTTCTCATTTTGCATGCACATTTAACTAACTTAACTTATACTGTCAAGTTGTGTAAGGTGACCATAAGGTGAGAATAACACCTGTGCAACATCAGTGCAACTAATCTGGTGGAAACTGACACTGAAGAAAATTCTGATGATGATGAGACGAGATCTAAAGTTATAAGGACGTCTGTTTTGTTTGATTTCTAAACTGATTTGCAGATGTTTACTCTTGATGTTGAGGACAGACATGACTGTGAGAAGAAGGTGTGTAACTTTGTGGCAAAATGTGCCAATCAGGTAAAAGGGGAGAAAAACGTAATATTAGTAAAAATGTGGATTCTGATCTTTTTTTTAGAGCGCCTTTCATTGCACAGATATAACCAGTGGCTTGTAAAAAAGGAAAATCTTGACTTATAGTGATTGACATGCAGACATGCAGAAGATATTTCAGACTACTGATCAAACATTGCAAAATGTCAAAATGGAAAAAAGGGAAATCGACATGTTTGTCCGTCTTCCAAAGAGGAAGAAACTGATATTTAGAGATGCAAAGGATTCTGCAGGACTGTGATGATATGAGTAAAAGCTTTGAGCAGAGAATGAAAACACTCTGCAGAGTGTTTAACAAAGAAACCAATTAAAGAGGTGATCCTGCTGATCAGGAAAACATGTAAAACATGTTGAAACCCAGAACTGAAATCAGGAAAATACGATGCTTCTGTGAAACAGAGCGAGGAGCTGGAGCTGCCACTGTTTTATGGTTTATAAGAGGCTTCAGAGTGCTGTAATTCTGGCGACGGTTTGGATGAGAGATGTACAGTATGTTGGTGGGAATGACTGTAAAGTCAGGCTAACAATAATCTGAGAATTATTTAAAAAAAACAAAAAAACAAAACATATTTTCTAGTTGCACTGAGGCTTCTGGGAAATGTTTTGCAGGTCTGAATTTGTGAACATCCACTGTGTGCTTTCTGTTAAGGTAAAACCTTTTACATATGCCTCTATAGTGAAAATAAAAGTTTGAAATAAGTTTTGGTTTGCATGAAACACAGATGCAGAATAATACTTTCATATAGCTTTTTTTTTCTTGCTAATGGCAAACAGTTGTGTGTAATATTCTTTCTAGATACCTCCAAGAAGTATACTGTGAAGAATAAATGGGCGATAGAGTACTGAAAGTCATAACAGACAGAGAACACTAATTTAAAAAACAGTTCATCCTCCGGCTCTCTGTGATGTTGTTAAATGTCCTGAGCATCACAGAGAGCCCTGAAGCCAAGGTCAAATGTAAGGAGTGTCGTGCAGGACAAAGAAAACATCCTGCCATTTTTTCTTTCTCTTTTCAACAAACTGGCAGCAGACATGGAAATAGGAGGGAAAGACTCAACGAGAGGGCTTCTGCTAACTGGAAGAAAAGTGCGGAAAGCTTTCAGAGATAATCTTTTCAGTCTCTTTTGATTTAAGGCTCATTTTGGAAATAAAGTGTTTTTATCCATTTTGCATCTGTGAGCAACACTTGTCAGAAACTATTCTCTTTAAGAGACAAATCTTCTCAAGGAAGAACTACAGTAATATCAATCACAATTACTGATTTATAGGAGTGGTCGCATCATTTTACACATACTGAAAGTCTCTCAGCTGGGTCCAGACTTTTGAATCTGTGTGACAAGTTGATAATTCGGTGTGATCTGTTTCTAAATTAAATGAAAACTTCACCCTCAGATCATCTTACACTCATGATTTCCTACATTTCCCAGAATGGCGGCATAAAATGGGCCTGACGTTTAAATAAAGCATAATTGGAGCAGAAGAAGAGCAGATTTTTAGACACAAACGAGCAGCTTTCATCCCCAACACGTGTTTTAGCTGCATTGCTTTCAGGTCTTTCAAAGATGCTGTGGGTGGAAACCTGTTTGTCTCTGCATCTTCTTTGATGGATTTCTCCCTGTCCATTCCATGGACATCAGAGGAAACTTGGTTTTTTTTTTTCATTATGCTAAGGTTGGTACAAAAACCTGTCTACTATTGATGTATTGTTGAAAAATGTTTTGTTACCAAACTCCATGAAAGTTGCCTTGAAAATATATCTTAAAAAATATCTGATATTTTCTAAATTTTGCCATTTATATATGAATACAAAAATACATCAAACAATAACAGTAACTGCAGAAATGTATGTGTTATTCAACAGCATCAATGTGTTTTATGATTTTTCCTTTAATTATGTATTTTTGGGGGTCAAAGGTTTTGGGTACACCAGGAAAAAGTTTTAGGTGCCGTGCTGTTCCAGTAGACAGTCTGATAGTTGTCGGAGGACAGTGGTTTAGGCCTTAAAGGAAAATTCACCATCAAAATGACCATTTGTACATCAATTACTCACCAAATGTTACGTTCAATTTGTGAAGAAAACGTTGTTTCTGTCGCGTGCCTCCACGGTGACTGGAGAATCCAAAAACTACAAAGTAAATCTTTGAGAAATTGAAGTAATAGGCGGCCAAGTTTAATAACAGCAAAACTATATCAAAACATCTGTTTACAAACTCTCACACAACTCATGCAGTATAATCAAAGTCTCATTTATCCAGTAGTATATGCTCAGTACTTCCCAAACACATACATGTTTGTTAAAAGCGTACTATTTACAACACGTCCACACAGACAGTCTCCAGCTCCTGGACGAGTAGTGTGCCTACGTAAGTGTTGTAAATAGTAAAGTGCTGAGCACACGACTCGATAAATGAGATCTGGATTATACTGCAGGAGTTGTGCGAGTTTGTAAACAGATGTTTTGATGTACCGGTAGTTTTGCTGTTGTTAAACTTGGCTGCTTATTACTTCAATTCATCAAAACTTCTCAACGATTTTGGATTCTTCGTTCGCCGTGGAGGCATGCAAGGAAAAACGTTTTCTTCACAAATTCAACGCAACACTCTGTGATGGTGAAGTATTCCTTTAAACAAGACAATCAAGGGAATGAGATCAAATCATCATATATGTATCATATATCATATATGTACAGTGACTTATTTAGTGAAGAGGTACAGTATTTGAATGGCATGCACTTCCAAAGATAAACATGTTTATCATGCCTTGTTACATTACCAGGGTTGGGGTACAAGTATTCAGATTATGTATTTAAAATACAAAATATGAGTAACTGTATTCCATTACAGTTACAGATTAAATTGGTGGTATTCTGAATGCAGTTACTGCCTTTAAAAATAGATTTACTTGAAGGGATTACTTCATTACGTTCGTCGAGGAGGTTATGTTTTTGGTTTTGTTTGTTTGTCTGTTTGTCAGCAGGATTACAGAGAAACTACTGGCCCCGGCTTTCATGAAAGTTGGTCACGGGACGGATACACAAATTAGTTTTCACTTTTGTTAACATGCAAGATAAAGGGCATGGCCTTGGTGGAGGTCTGCCCTCTCCGAATGCCCTTCCAGTTTGTTTTCATTATATTTGCTCTAAAATCTATATGAAGCATTTCACATAAACAGATTTTTTTTTTTAAGTGCAAAAATGTGTGTGTGTCAGAACACTGTCAGGAAAGTGCTTTTGGAAATATAAGAGACAAACAAATGAGCTCAGCAAGAACATTTTGAAGTATTCCAAAAGTAATCCAGAGTATTTAGAATATGTTACTTAATTTGAGAAATCTAATGGAATATGACACTGGCATGTATTCAGTAATCTGTAGTGGAATATGTTTTAAAAGTAACCCCCCCTCCCAACACTGCAAATTACTATCACTGTGAGTTTCAGGTTTCTGCTGTGCCTCTGTTGGTCATAAGTTCAGGTGGTCAGCTGCTGCCGGCACAGGGAGCGAGACTGACCTCTTGAGGTACAAAATGGAAATTAATCTCAAAGAAGACCCTCAGCAGAAGGTGTGAGCTCCACCACATCAACACAGCAGAGAGATGAGGGGAGGATTATGTTGTTTGTGTCTCAGAAAAAGCAGCAGTAGCTCTGGTAGTAATCTCTGTTGAAGTTTAAAGTCGCTCTTTGGCTATTTTAATGCACCTCACCGAAAATAAAATACTTTATTTGTCTTCAGTGCTGGCAAAACTCTCAACAAGTATTTGTATTAATCAAAAAATATTTTTTAGATGTATCTATGTATGTATGAGGTCTTCTATCTGAGTTCCATTATGTGAATTGTTGTTAAAAAGGTCAAACCATAACTTCAGCCTGAAGAAAAACCTCTCATTATTCTAACTTATGCAGAATCGGAAAGCACATTTTTCATTGTACCAGACTTTGAAAAATGATTTGGTCCCATCTGGGTTTGATCGCCAAATCTTCATAATACTTTTCAGATTTTTTCATGAAGGCACATGTAGCGTATGAAACAGAAAACCCTTAGGATTTATGGGACATTTTACTATGGCTGGAACACTAATGTATTACATACTCACACATCATTTTTACTGTGACTTCTGTCACATGAAAAAATAATCGACGCCAGAAGAGTTATGGGTCCGGACTGCTTGGAGAGGCAGAGGAGTTGGTTTGTGAAAACCTGGTTTATACTTGAAGTGAAGTTTTATGCAGACTATTATTGACTGAGAGTTTTATGATCCAAGTCAAGGACCTTTAAAAGCCACTTAAAACGCACGGCGTGATTTCAGAATTTGCATTATATGGTCGATGACAAAAGTCGGCAGGGGTTTCTCAATTTTTGAAGATAATTATTGAAAGATTTAAGACTTTCATATGACTCAACACTGCATGACTTTATGGTCAAACATAGGACTGGGAATCTTCAACAATCTCTATATCATTATTTGGGGCACAACATAATGATAAGCTTTTGAGACATTTCTTTCTGGAGAAAATACCTCGAAAGATGAGCCAAACAACTTTATTTATATAGATATTTTGTTGTTATTTTATTAGCAAAACTTTATTTCCAGGAAAGGTTAAGAAAATGTATTTAAATTAACTTTTTCTTTTTTTAAACTGTATTTCCCACAATTAAAAGTAATTGCACCTGACTTAGCTGGCAGCTAATTTACCTCTGTTATAGTCGCCAGAATACATTGTTGGCATTGTACATTTCTGCAAACAGGCCAGGGAGTTTTTTTTCTGTATTCCGGAGGCGCATTGAATCAGACTTTCCCCCAGCGTGGACACAGCGCTGAGACAGGTCTGGCTACCAGAGACTAACGACGATGGATGACGTGTAACCTGGGCGAGACCAAGCAGCAGACCACTGTTCAAGACCAAGAAAAACTGGTGTTTGTTAACGAGAGTTCGGGACAATAACCACTGATTTTTGTTGTTATTTACATTGATTACATAACTTACCAATTTGCATAACAAACATACTTATTTCAACCCCAACCACAATGTTTTTCCTAAACGTACCCACCTAGTTTTGTTGCCTAAACTGTGTTTTGTTTGAATTCACAAAACTGCGACCGTAGTGAGAGTGTCATAGTGTGGCACGTAAAAGTGACTGTCAATAAAGTTTTTTTTTTGGGGGGGGGGGGGTGCTATTTACATGCATTAGC
>JAOVVB010107346.1:0-27120 GCA_028570985.1 Heterobranchus longifilis | reverse complement strand
CTCCTGTACTGCCTTAATGAGCCACAATTAATCTTGATGTATTGCCACTGGTCAAGGGTAATGTCTGGCTTACTATGTGACCCGTGCCTGGATAAAGCCTTACTTCCTGTTTCCGTGTAGCCTGCCCGGAGACAGGAAGTCAACAACGGCAACAGCCACCGTCAGGGCGCCACCCAGGATGATTGTGATTGGTTTTAGGAAATACAAACAGTCCAGGGAGTTTTTTTCACTATCCAGGAGTGAAAGCACATTTAATCCAGACTTCCTCCAGCGTGGAAACAGTGCTGTGGCTACGCGATACTAAGTCTACGTTGACTCTGCATTACACTGATTTGACTTTTTGGATGTATGGGGTCTTTTTTTTTTTAATAAATACTCAGCATTATCATTGATTTTTTCCTTTCAATCTACCACACCTTCGACTATAACATTTTTTTTTTTCATTGCCTCTAATGAGAGCACATGTAGAGCAGCCACACTACTAAACTCCTATAACAGCCTACATACATAATCTCACGTTTTAGTGTCTTTATTACATCTTATTACATTATTAATTACATCTGTGATTCACATTACCACACATTCAGAAAAATAAAAAAGTGTGTCCTTGACCATGTCAGCCACAGTGTTGATCACACCACCGTCTGCTATAAAAATTAGTTTAGGCGACTTTGTGAGCATTTTCATTACAGTTACTTTTGCAGTTAGGTTATTTTGAGACAATACTTGCTTTGCAAGCGTATAGCACATATAGTTGCAAAAGAAAACAAACTGCAATGATGTGACTGACAAAGTGAGATAGGACCCATGGGCTTCTCAAGTGATGATTTGTGACAGAACAAGGACTGTTCTTACAGTCACGGTTCCTACATATTTTCCATTTCAAAATTCCAGACTTTCCCACACTCAAATTTCTAGACATCTCAGTAGATTACGTAGAAGACGACGGTGCTTTTGCCCTTGCATATGGCTTACAATTGCCACTTCCCCGATGTTGGAGATGTTGAACGATTGCATACAATGTTTGCATTTGGCTTTCTTTTTTCCATTTGGAATCCTTCGCCAACCAGGCTCTATATTTGGGGATTGTCAAGCCAGCCCTCAGAAAACTTGAATTTACCCATTGTGTCCATTCAGTCCACACTTCCAGGTAGAAAGTTTGACGACTAAATAAATAAATTATATTATATTATATATTTTTTTCTTCTATTTTATAATAAGAACCAAAAATGAGTTGAAAAAGTTAAATAATTACATTTTCATGGCATCTATGCAGACTGTCACAATAACCAATATTGCAATACCAAACTATTGACAAGCCAGGGGATGGCAAGCAGAAAAAAACTTTGTCTGTAAAAGCCCAAATTTGGTGACCTCTGGCACATTCTAATGCCACTTTTCCATCATATACACTGATCTTGATTATTGCATATTTTAAAACATTTGCCTACCTGACTGTAAACATGTAGTGAATTATTATAAAAGAGAATTAGGCTTCTTGTGCATTTTAGCCCACACAGTCTGTAAATAGCTATTAATATCTAAAACCACAACACATGTGAATCACTTGACTCAAATCATGTGAATCTACTGAATCATGAGTTAATTAATTGCTGTAAAAAGTGAAATGTAAATAAAGATAATTCATTGATTCGTTCATTCATTAAATTAAAATATATATAATGAAGTAGCCGGCTGGACTTCAATTAGTAGTCAGCTGTTTGGCTGCCAGCTGGATGTAATGGAAACCTCTGCACTATGTTAATGTTTTTTCCATTTTTTCCACGAGGCTAGGCTCTTCTGGTTTTAACTTCAATGTATAGAATGTTAAATTAATTAATAATGAAAACAAGGGTTTAAAGTGTAATTCACATTAAACTCTCTTTTCTGATACGTATCCAGACCTGGAAATTACTAAAATCAAATTTCATTCTTTACCATATACGTAGGAACCCTGTACAGTGTAGCTGCTTCATTGTACGGACAAGATCAATACATTGACCAATAACTCTTTAAACACACATGTTTCTCCTTTTCAATCACTCTGCTGCTCCTCAGCACTCTATAAAGTTTCTTTATTTTCTCTGGCTTTGGTTCTGTCTCACTCTCTCCATCCTGACAGGCAGCTTTTAACTTTAGGAGCAACTCCCTGGGTATTAGACCCAAAGCCTGGTATGTCTGTACTTCACAGCCGGGCTCCGGATATACACATGTGTGTGTGCCTCAGTAGATGGCCTTGCTGAAGGGGAAAATAACAGCATTTAAAGTTTCTGAGGTCTCAACTTGCAGCCGGCCAGATCCCGACCTCGCTGTAGCTGCACATACATCTGTGATGGGTTATGCTGCTGTAACACTCATCTCTCCATGTTTTTCCAAATCTCCTTTGCTGTTTTTACTCCCTCCTTCACCTACTCTTTTTTTCCTTCCCGTTCAGGTATTTTCTTTTGTACCTCTCTGTCACTGTCTCTGCTCTTCCTCCACTCTCTCCATTGTGAGCCGAGCCTCTGACATTGATCAGCATCAGAGCCAGGCTCTCTTTGAGACGGCTGCTAAATTACTTCAGAATCCCACATAGAGAAAGTGTGTGTGTGTGTGTACTGTGTATGTGAGAGTGCAGATAAAGGACTAGAGAATCCCGACGAGTGTGTGGACAGTGTGTACATGTTGCATGTAGCAGGCCTCCCAGAGGATAATGACTGGAGGTTGTCTGCTCCGTCTCTGTGGAAGCCTCCCCTTATTTGCCATCAAACACACACACGTGCACACAAACACATAAACCCAACAGGCAGAGGTCTGTGATATGCAGGCCTGCCCACTGACCCGCTGTGACACTGATCAAAACACATCACAGTCACTGTTGCGAGTCTGGAGAGACAAAACAAGAACTGGACCACATTCAGTCCCAATCAAGTCCTCTTTAACTTGTTTAAAGGCTCAGGAATGAAAAGATCTGCTTGCTGATTATTTCATGTTCATTCTCTCTCTTGCTTAGTACAGTCCAGTCCAAATTTCTGAAAATAATTAAGACTTATATTCACAATACATCACTCATCAACTATGCTTATGAATGAAAAGCCGTTTTCTCCAGGCTCACTGTACAGGCTCACTTAATGTACGTGCTAGTTGGCCACTGGCTGCGTCTATGCGATGTGTTCTGATTTCAGGACGGTTGGATATCTTCAGAATTAACATTGTTAGATGTGATTTAGGCCTCGGTTACACGCCAGGATGCACTGACTGCAGGTCTGGACAGTCCCAGATTGGATCTTGCTCACATTGTGATCCAATGATATATAAATGACATATGTAGAGTATCAAACATAATGAATTTGTATCATTTGCTGATGATACAAATATATTTTCTTCTGGTGAGAATTTGCAGCAGCTGGAGGTGATCACAACAGAAATGAATAAACTAAAACAGTGGTTTGACATAAACAAATCGTCACTAAATCTGAGTAAAACAAAGATTATGCTGTTTGGAAATTATACACTAAATTCTCAGGTACAAGTGATGATTGATAATGTTAATGTAGGAAGAGTATTTGAAAATAAATTTCTTGTTGTGATTGTAGACCACAAGATAAGATGGAAATCCCATACAAGCCATGTGCGAGCAAAGCTGGCAAAGAGGATTGCAATACTGGGAAAAACAAGACATATGCTGGACCATAAACCATAAACCATTATACACTCTAATATTCATTGATATTACCGGAAAGACAGGGCTGTCATAATAGTCATAATAACAACATTAAAAAGCATGTGCATAATAATCTGTGGGGTGAATTTGTGGAAGCAAAGCACAAACATAAATCAGTTTAAAAAGATGTACAAAAAAAGTTTTCTAAATAGGTGTATGGATGAGGATGGGTGTTAAATAGTTCTATAGAGTTCTATGGTACTAACACTGGGTGGATTTTTGGGTTGCACATTGAAAAGGGATGTTTGTTTATAATTATCTTGAGTTGTATTGGGACAGATGTTTATATTTCTATGGTTTTTGGGTTGTACATAAAATTGGGATAGCAGCTTATATGTATATGTGTTTTGGGTTGAAAATAAAATAGGGATAGTTGTATAGTATTATGAAAAGTATTTAGAGGTATAATGAAAAAAGTTAGAGTTGACTAAGGGGGTAGGAATGAATAAGCTTTTGCTTCCTCCTGCTCCTTTTCAAACAGTTAGATTTAAATTTGTGTTGCTTGAATTGTGGTTTATGGAGTTTGTTGTATAGGTAGATTGATTAATGTATTTTGTTTACTGCACTTTAGTAATATTATTTTGTTGTTTTTATGTTTATCACTTTATTTTTTTTTTTTTACATGTTTGAAATAAAGATTTCATTCATGACCCAGACCACATCCTGAAGTGGTCAGGGTCACATTCATGATTCAGGATTTCACAGGTGTGTGGAGAGAAATCTGGACACAATCCGGACAATTTATCAAACGTATGTCTGCATGACGAGTATCTCTCCTCCAGTATGCATCCCTGTTGAAAGTTTCATTTTCCCTTAATTCAGCGTCACGTTACTCTGCTACTACTAATGAAAACCAGACATTTCCTGATTTTGCTGCTTCACAATAAAAACGTATAAATACAACATCACATGGGATTTTTATTGTGAAGAATATACAGGAAATTAAATGTGTTTATCACCGAATTGACGGAGATTTGTCAGCAGCTGGAGCACAGCCGAGACAGGTGGTCTCTGCCTGTCTCTCTACAACAAAGTGCGTCTCTCATTACAAAACAAACCAAATAAAGAAAAGAAGAACGTGCACCAAGTGTCATTTTGGATCCATTTATCGTGTGGAATATCTGCACAGAAATATATCCGATCACTATCCGACCAGGCAGGAGCATTAAAGTGTCAAATGTGGACACACACATGAGGATACAGTTCTGATCTGAATCATCTGATCACAAAAATCACATCGAAAAGACAAGTGCAACCGTAGCCTTAGTTACAGGCAGTTGTCAATGCTACCATAATTAGAAAATAGATATATTATTTATTTAATTATATATCATTATACCAAAACAGATTTTGCTGTCAAAGTTTACCGAAGTTGATTTTGAGGCCAACACAATCCTCTGATTGTGGTAAATCCATTTAAATTAAATTAAGTCTGCTGGGATGAGTGGGCCCAGAGAACATAGACATAGCTATGGATGGGACAATATTACATTTTAACATAGATCACGATTAAAAAACACAAAAAAGTTGTAATGTTTAACATATTCCGATGATTATCAGGATAATATCGTGAATCACATTGTGGCTTTTATTTATTATTTTAATTATTTAGGATAATCGTGACTGTCAGTGGTGTTTTTGCGTTAGGGGCCAGTGGGGCTAGCTATAAAGAGGGACTGCTATTGCAGGTAAACTTATGTCAATGTTACAACAGTAGTCATGTTATGTCATGTGTGGATTATTTAGCTACAGTACGTTTTAGCACTTTACACCTTGAGCAAAAATTGGAAATAAAATGTTTGGGACCACACCGACTGGATGACTTCATCGTATCTCAAGAAGGACCAGATAAAACCACAAGTGGTTGAAAAGGAAAACTTTGCTAGCTGTTAGCATATTGGTGATATATTTACATTTATTATTCTTCAAGTGCGGGCAGCTGTATGCTGACATATAGTATGCCGTTCACTGTGTGAGTTTTGCTTTGTCCTTGTGCTGGTGTTATTGTTACTATATTATTTTTTTGCTTTGTGTTTAATTATTGTCTTCATGTTGGTGTTGTTTCGGTCATATTTTAGATTACATTATTCGGCTGGAGTTTTGTTATCACTGTATTGGTGATTTATTGGTCACAGCAATCTCAGTGTCTCCTCTCTGTCACTCGTGTGCAGTTTACTGGTTGTGCAGTATGATTTTACTGTAATATATCTTATCTATGGTATGTTTGGATTACACTGCATCATCAAAATTTCTTGTATGAATATTGTGTGGCCCCACCAGCATTTTCATACCAAAATTGCCACTGATTATAGTATTAATTAGCATTGATTACTTAATACTAGTGCTATGTAAAAAGCTTATTTTGTCTTTAAACAGTTTCCACAGTGTGTGAAGCCATCTAGTACTTTTAGTAAGTTCACAGCCTACGCAGCATCTACTCCACAAAAACAAAACAAGTCATCAGTGATAACCAGACTGTGACAGCTCCTAAAGACATAATGGAGTGAGAACTTCATAAACTTTCACATTGGCGTTCAAATTGGGTGAAAGTCAGGGAGATGCCTCAGGGGCTAATCAGGAGGAAAGACCTTGATGTGTAAGTTAAAGCAGACTGCAATGTAGCTATCCACGCACCACGCACCACACACACACACACACATACACGCACGCACACGCACACACACACACACACGCACGTTGTGTATGATCTGCTGTGCTCTTTTAAAGACAGTCTTCAAAGAGTCTTCCTTCACTCCTCGTTATCTCACACCAGCTGATATGAATAAACTCACGCACGCACGCACGCACGCACGCACACACACACAAAGGGCATTTGGATCTCAGAAGTGTAGAAATGCACTAACATAAACTTAGGTTTAGCTGTGTGTATTAGGGCTGCATGATATGAGGAAAAATATGCGATAACATTGTTGAATATTGCAAAAACGATATTACTTGTGATAAATAAACAAATCAGTTCTGTCTTTCTGCTGCTTTCAGTATACTGCTAAAATACAACACATTGCTTGCTGAATTAAAAAAAACAGAGGAAGCTATTTCTGACATTTTATTGAACAAATTGAACTGAACACAAAAGGCACCATTTAAAAAAAAAAGAATGATAGTTACATTTTAACGAGCAGTTTTCGACAGATACCCTCTTTCAGCTAATTAAAAAAATCCCAGAGTGTCTTTTGCGACGTGTTTATTGCAGAAGTTGATATTGCGATGATGATTAAAAAAATGATATATTGTGCAGCCCTAGTATTATGCCACCCTAATTTATATCATTAAAATCACTTGTTAGTATAACTCAATACAGTTCAACAACACCACATGCTGTTTCCCCCAAAATGATCCTAAAGTTAATAATATAAAATAAAATAAACACTTCTCTGAAACAGTTTCAAAAGAAAACTCTATAACCTTTATGAAGGTAGGATTTATTGCAGAACTGTTGTATTAGATTGCATTAGTTTACACTAGAATATCTGAACAGACCTGAGAAAATAACTTTGTTTTCCACAGTGCACAGAAGGTAAGTGGGATGAACGGCATTACATTTAAAAAAAATTTTTTTTTAAAAACAAGGCAAAATGTGTTTTTCTCACCTTATAATTGATCTGTATGACCTGAATGAAGATGGAGAGAGGCAGGCAGAGGAGCAAGTCGCCGACCCTCACCCAGCCGCTGCCAAACTCCTTGTGTATACGGACAGGAGGTATGAATTTCTTCCATGACTCTTCATCAGCATACACTATCAAAGACGAGCAGAAATCAAGGAGGTTAGTTGGGAAACTGTTAATAAAACAGACCATGAAAGAGCAATTTCGTCCCAATAATTAAATCAACAACAATATGCGTACCTACCGTATATTCACAATAAATAACTGCATGCAGAAATAATACACTGGTTGAGACACAAACAAGTAAAGTCATTAACCCTTAGAGACCCACCATAGATCCATTTTTGTCTTTTTTCTTTCTTTATGGGGATATATATATGTATATATATATATATATATATGGGGTCAACAGTAGTAGCCACATAGAAGCTCAGCACTATATGTCAAGTTTTTCTAGTCATAAATCTGTAATGTAATCGTAATCTGTAATAGTATATAAAGTCATAAAGAACATTATGATGGAAGTATATGATCGTCATTCCCATGCTCTATTATGTCTCACAAGTTGTTGCAGCAATTTTGGAGTTGATACCATTTGTTACACAGATTTGGTACTAAATTTAAACATTTTCAACCACTCGAGAATTGATTCAAATGGTATCAAAAACTTTTGACATTTGGAGATTTCTGCAAGAATTGCATTGTTCTGCGATTAGATGGCGAGCACTTCTGTTCTGGAAGTTGCTCAGAAATTATTATTATTGTCAAAAGACCGAGGAAAATGATACATCCTCTGAATGCCCTCGGTCTCTAGTTTGTGGTTGTAGTTTCATGAGGCTGTGATTATCCTGGAGGTCACAACAGGTTTCATACAGTGAGGTCAAGTTTTAAAATAAATGGAAACTACAATGAGTTTCAAATAGTTGCTATGGGGACTAACATCATCACAGATGAACACAATTGGGCTCATTGAATCCACAGACTTTCTCATCTTTCCAGTCAAGTTGTGTAATTCCAAGGGTGTTTATGGACCCCGTTATGCAGAAATATTCAAATACACTATTTTAGAATAGGCGAGAATAACACATTTATACTGCACGAGGAAAACTGCAGGTTTTTGCCCCAGACTGCATGAGATTATCATAAAGTGAGCATGTCTGTAAAGGGGAGACTTGTGGGTACCCATAGAGCCCATTTTCATTCAGATGCCTTGAGGTCAGAGGTCAAGGTACCCTTTTGAAAAGTGTTATTTAGACCTACAATGACACCCATATCTTCACTCTAGCTTCAAACGGAGCTGCAGCCTCTTAAAGACAGTAATGTCAGCCGAGATCGCAGGCGATCCCACGGGTCTCTTAGGGATAAGAAACAGAATGCACGGCTCATTTTAAAAAAAGCAGTTCCCACACATGGTGCTCTCTCACCTTTTAAGCCAGACTCAGAGTGACCAGGTGTCGATTCATTCTTCAGCTCCTCCTCTTCATCACCTGATGATGTCAAATCCAAGTTAGATGCATCTGCAGCTTGTGGGTCCACGGAGTCTTTCAGATCCTGTTTCTCATGGTTGTCTGTGTGTTTGGCATCACAATCAGAGCTGTTCAGGTCCACTGGTGTTTGACTGGTCGAGTGATCGTCGGGGAAGTTTTGTTTGAGCGGGTGCCCGTATATCAGGTACCAGAGGAAGTTATGAACAAGACGCAGACGATGCATCTTAGGCTGAAAGCCAAAGGACTTCCCCAATCCCCGAACTATAAAAACAGAGACAGAAACAAGACGAAGAAAAAAAACAATGAGTAGGGGCCAGACATTTAGAGGGGAATAGGGGTGTAATGGTTCTGAATCCAGACACAAACATCCATGGATCTTGTGTTGAGGTTCTGTCTTCCGTGTTGTGGTTTCGTGAATGCATTATGTGCTCCACAGAGACATGGCTGTGCGGGCAGTCAGAGACCTCGGGAGGACCCGTAAGAACAAAGAAGAGGGGGTCACGGTGCTTGTCAACATCAGGTGGTGTAACCCCCCAGGCACTTTACCGTTAAACAAAGCATCTGTAACCCGGATATCAAACTGTTAGTCGTGACTCTGCACCCGTATTATCTGCCGAGGGAGTTTACATGCGTATAAATCCGATCATCAGCTGCCAAGGACGCAGCGAGTGACAGCGATTAATAAAGTCTGTCTAAGAATGTGCAAGTACTGCCTTGATCAGGGACAATGTGACAAATTATGGTTTTAATTTTATTTTTGGGGGCCATTTGTGTTCAATTTGCAAGTTTACGAATGGCCAAAGTTAATTGTCAGTAATGTGTAGCCTGGTCCTCTTTAGTGTTCTTGTAGTTGATTTAATAAAACCCTGAATTTCCCCCCCGTTCTTTTCTTATTCACCCCCCACCCCCCTCGAGGAGAAAGAAATCTGATCTTGAGGATATTAATACAGTGCATTATACAAAAAGACACTGAAATATAGCAGCAAAGTTGCAAGATCTGAAAGCATTTTTACCCAACTGTTAATTCAAAATGAAATATTTTTAACTGGGCCCAGTTTGGTATTTTCCTGCCCCAGCAGAATAAACCTGCAGACTTCCATGCTGACCAAAGTCTAACATGCAGTGAAATGTGAAACAGAACCTGTCGTGGGCTTGAACTCGCTGTCTTTCCTCTTCTTGTGTGCTGCATGTTCCCGGGCTTTCTCTTCAGCCAGCTGCAGACTGAGGGACGGAGGAGGAAGACCAGAGTGACAAACGGAAAGACAAAAGATAGCTGAACAGAGGCTTGATCAAGAAACAACATGTTCCTGTTCTACACGACAGACTAATTCTAAGTCAGGATTGAGAAGGCAGAACATTTACACGGAAAAATTGTCAAAAATTAAGTATAGTCAAAGGAGTCAGACAGCGGGAAATCAGAGAATAAAAACATGCCACAAGATTGGCAGGGGTCGAAATACTTTTTTCTGCATTGCTGCGTATTACTTTTAAAATAACCTGAACCCAAACCTTTTTTTTATTGCACCATTTGGTGTATTTATCCTTCTTTCTCTGTGCTTCCGCCAGGGCCAGATCCGACCGAAATTTCAACAAACCTCTGAAGGAAAACTTCTATTTCTTTGATTTATGAGTTTAATAATGAGGGCCTATTAGTGGAAAGTGTCAAATAAGACTTCTTTGCTGAAGGTTTTATTTGGTATATAAAATGATAGGGAGATAGAGAGAAATGATTGCTGTAATATGAGTCTTTCTTCTGTAATTTTTGGCCCTCCAAGTACCAGCACGAACAGACTGGCTTGACTACAGTGTTTTACGGTGCTGCTGTTATGCCATGCTGCTCTATCTTGTCTGTCAGTGTCCTCTTCTCGTGTTGCAACGTTACAAGTTATAATCAGTCAATGTGTGAGAGTTGTCAGCACTGCACACCATCTTTTCTGTATGAAGTTACATGCACCGTACATGCATGTAGAGCTGAGAATTATGTGCACGGCTCAAATTTTACATGCACTACCGTGCATATGCACGTGGTATTTCGAGCCCTGATTGGGGTGACCACCGAGCAAACATATACTACTACATACTACGTCTACTCCTCACTGATTAATTGTTAAAAGTATTTCTTTTGTCCTCACCGTACAGCCGTGTAGGAGCTGGAGATTCTGAAGCGGACCTGGTCAATGACTCGGGTCACGATGTCATCGTTGGCCTGAACGGACGGATGAACGACCATCTCAACCTGCGTGAAGAACATCAGACACAGAGAGGCGGTGTGAGTGGTGGGGGGGCAAATCAATTACCTAAAGTTAGTTCTCATTTCTAGTCTTCTAATTTGTATGTACGTGCTGCATTTTTGATGCTTTGTCATGTTAGTGCAGAAAAATGTTGGGACATGAAAGACAGATAGTGGAAGGGGAGGAGAATGCCACCAGAATTAGGCAACCGATGGCAGGCTTTATACCAACAGTCTACATCCGGTGTTTCCAGTCTGTGCTTTATGCCAACACAAAATGTCCAACTATTCCTTTAAGGTGAGACACTACAGGTGAATAGGGTAAAAATTGTAACAAATAGACATCACCATGAAACTTCCCCAGTTGCTTACTTACGTTAAGACAATCATTTTTTGTATTGCATGTTTTCTGAAAATGCCTGTTTAAATATTATTATCTAATGCTAACTTTTGTTGAATTTAGGAGAAATCTACAGACATAAATAGACAAAGTGTAGTAAAATAAACACCTAAATGTGTATTTTGGTGGTTTTCTTTCCACTAGTCTGAAAGAAACATGTTATGGAAGCAAAATAGCCCAAAATCTCAAAAGTGTAATGTCTCATCATAACCGGTTAAAAAAAAAGGAAAATTAAAATCAATTCATCCAAACATTTTGTAGTTACAACATCAAATCAGTTTGATTCGGTTTTATTTAGGCAGTGGATGCAAAGAACAACTTCCAAATGACTACAGGTTTGGAAATATAACCATCGAGGTGTGATGTGTGCATTTACGTTCTTGGTGATCCCATCCTGTATGACGGTGGTCTTGAAAACCTTCAGTAAGCCTTCTCTGGACAGATTGTCGACGAGACGTAAAATAGTTTTCCTGCAACACTTTGAGCTGGATCCGTCCTGCTTCTCGTCGTCATTGATGATCTTCTGCAGCCTGGAGAAAGACAGCGTGTTGACATTTTCGTTCCCTCTCTTTACTGTTCGATAAAATGCTTTTGAAATGAACTGATAACACTGAAGACAAACTGACGGGAAAAGACCCTCGATGATTTTGAAGCTGCGGACCGCTTCTACGATCAGGTTCTTCCTCCTCAACAGGCGGTACGTCTCGTGAGACCTCTCGTACAACCTTTTGTATTTTTGTACACGAGGCGGGGCCTGCAGGAGGTGAACTGTTACTTTCAACTCATCTCAGACAGATGGAACTAAAACAGTGAAAGAAAAAAAAGGAAACTCTGAAAGCAACTCCATCAGACTGACCCGTGGCTTGCAAACATCTTTAACAAGCACGATTTTGTCCACCGTGTTATCGGCTGCGTCGCTCTGAGGCAAAGCGCCGCCCGGACTTGAGTTGGATTCTTCCACCTCAACTCGAGCTTGTTCTGATAGAAGAGACAGACGGAGTTAAATATAACTGGACAGAACAAAGGAAAAACACATATATATATATATTATATTGGGATCGTCAAACAAAAAAAAATCAAAGTACACGTCAAACAATTTTTTCTTCTGTCATTTTAGGTAGTTCGTATTACGCTGATGTCACGATTGACAGCTGTGATTGACTATGACTACGGGCCGGACCTCGATACCGCCCGATGACCACTGCGCTGACTCTGGTTGCAAAAGTACAAGATGGCAGCTTATCCCGTATCCAGGATATTTTGGCTTCACTTTTGTACAGTGGGAGGAAGTGGAGATGCACTTTTTTTCGACCACAGCAGAAAACACTACTGCAAATTACCTGCTCCGAGAGTGGACACTGAGTCAGGTGTCACGCTGGTCGTTGACTTGTTGCTGGCTGCTGTTTCATCTGAGTGATGACAGAAATTAGAAAGTGGGACAACATAAACTAATACTTTGATTCTCACAGTTAGGATGTGAATTTTGGCTTCCTTTTCTTTTGTCTGTCCTTTTTAAAGCTAGAGTGCTTGAGAGACTTTTACATATAAATGAACGTCTGTTACATTCAAGCCCTTGCCAAACAAGTTCACACAATGCTGATTAAGCCCATCGCTGCCCTGTTTTTCTCAGTATACAGGAGTTGTTGTGTCTGGTGTCTGTGGCGACACCAGAAGGATGCGTTTTACGTCAACGAGCCAGAGCTAATGCGGGCACTGTCAAATAAACTGCTGGCCGATGCAGCTTATTTGTACTCAGAACAGGTAGTTTATTAGCTCCTCGACGTTGTTAGATGACTCACTTACAGTTCTTATTCTGGCTCTCCGATTGGTTACATGGTATGTCAGTCTGTGTGTATTACCCATAGCGACCATAGTGACTGAGCAGCAGCTAGGAGTATAGTGGAAGCTATGGCGGAAAATCCTAGTGGAAACTGCAGATAAAAAAAGAAACTGGATTCAGAGGACGGATTAAAGTCATAAAAAGAAAGTGGTCGACGGCGAGGAAAGGCGCTCCTGGGTGCAGAGGAGATGCAGTGAGCTCACCTGCAGACATACGTCATAACAGGGTTCGTACAGAGAAAGATTCAAGCACTTTTCAAGCACTCCCAAGGTACCTAAACCAAATATTTCCAGACTCTCAAAGCCTTTATCATCACATCTGAATTGTTACTATAAATGCAAAAAAGTTTACAGAATTCCTTTATACCCACAGCAATCAAGGTTTATTGTCACTTTATTTTTCCACCTGTTCATATTGACTTTAATTGTATGTTTTCAACATTTAATTCTTGCTAATTTCCAGAGTAAAGGATCAGCAGAGGGCTTATCTGGCTCCTCTCCGAAGCCATTTTTTAAATATTTTCGTTAGCCAGCCAGTTGTCATTAAAACTACAGCCAGGCATGGTGCTAAGGTGATAACATCCAGTTATCCATCCATCCAGTTAATAAACTAAACTAAACCTGTTCTCTTTCGGCACTCATGTCAGTCAGTCTAGCTTCGGTCCTCTCCGCTCAGACGCCAGGAGACAACAAAGAAATATGTCGACGAGATTGTTACATTTCAAATATTCAAAGATTTTTGGTTTACACGAGTGATTGTGTCGATGAAACACCAGATTATGTTGAAAATTAAACATTTTTCAAGGAGTACACTCGAATTCAAGAATATTCCTAACCTTGAAAACATAACAGTTACAATCAAGCATTTTCCAAACTTTCAAGACCCTGTCATAAGTTGGCAATGGAGAACCGGTTCCAATTGAAAACCGGTTACAAATTGTTTGATCCATCGGAGTCGTATGCCTCTGAGCTTATCAATTAAATTTTTTGGACAGTTGCGTATTGCAAAACAATGACATCAAACTCATGCGTCTACGCTACTGGAACTTGCAACAAGAAGGAGTCATGGCAGAGAGGAACAAATTAATGATAATAACATTAGTGCATTTTCCACACTGTGTTCAGACTCAGATAATAACATTGCATTAAAGTTACAGTTGGTATCAATAAAATCTTATCAATTCGCATCTCTTGTCATCAGCATGTCAACAGTGTTTGTGTAATTAGTCTCACTGAGGGAGGAGACAAAAGTTCTGCACTCCAGCTTTAAGTAACCCCTGTTGTGAAATGCGCAAACGTGTAATGAGTACTCACTTTCAGCTGGCGTGAGTTGTACGATGGCGATCTCAGCTTGTGTCTGATTAGTTTCAACACTGCTTTTCGTCCCTGCCGTCGTTCTTTTCCCTCCTGCTGCACCTCCTTCTCCAGCCAAGCTTTCATCCGCTGTATCCACTTTTCCATCACCACACGTCTGCACAGCTTCCTCTGCATCTCGGTTTCTTCCTCTGCCTGCTTTCTGAATCTTATTTGCTGCAGGACTTTTGGAGGGTTTTTTTGCTGTCGACTTAGAGGTTGATGGTGTTTTAGGTGTGGACGGTGTCTGTGGTGCAGAAGAGTAAAGAAGCTTCTTCCGTTCCTGCTCCTTAGCAAACAGTTGAAGCTGATCACTCACACCAACACACCTGTCAAGAGAAGTGACCAGAACAATAATATTTCATATGATTTGGAGTTTTTACGTAAGTTTTAGAGTTTAGAAAGTTACACTAGTTTATAGATACACACTTATGGCTGATATATTTTGTAGTCCTCTGCCGACCCACGTCCTCCATGAATCCCTGCAGGGTGAAACACACTTAAATGAGTGACCAGAAAAATGGAAACACCTTTTCAATGTAACGTAATATGTAATAAAATAGCCCAGAATTAAATACTACATTTCTTAAAATGCTCAGTTTTTATATAAACTATGACTTTGACTGTGTTGACTTAGTTCTATGGTGAATTATGAGGCTGCTGTGGTGCCACCACACTGGACCACATTATAATCAAGATGGTTTCCTATATATGTTTTTTTACACTTTACAATATGATGCAAATACAATCCAATATGACTCAACACCTCTGACAGTTTAAATAACATTAGATTCTGTGAGGCTGTACTTGGGTACAGCATGCTAACATGCTCACACTGACAATGTTGATGTTTAGCAGGTATAATGTTCACCATGTTCACCATCTTAATTTAGCATGCTAATGTTTGCTAATTAGCACTTAAGACAAAATACAGCAGAGGCGCTAGATGAAAAGTTAAGGGATCACCAAAGTTCACCCTGAGGGGAACATGAATGTCTTTACAAAATTTCCTGGCAATCCATCTAATAGTTGTTGAGACATTTCACTCAAAAGCACAAATGCCTAGAATAAAAGTCAAGGGATCTGTGCAAGACCTCACTTTAGAACGGGAAAAATATTCCCAGTTAGAAAGACTTCATTTAGAGTTATTTGGAAACTATTAACACTTGTAGCTTTGTGTTTTGTTACATAATAGACCAAATGTATTAAGTGTTATTAAGGGAGAATTACTAAGGCCCATATTAAGCAAAGCATATTAAGCTCATAATTCATGTACAACAACTTCCTTACTTACTATCAATAAGCCCTAATTAGGAGGTTATTGAGAGGAAACTCTAAGTTAGTGGCCTAGTAGTTGTAGAATATGGTCATGCAGAATAAGACATGAATAAGTGCTTTCTAATGACTAATAAAGAGCCAACATGCTACTAATATGCATGCTAATAAGCCATGAGTTAATGGTCAATATGTGTGCTTTATTTAAAAAAAGTGTTACCAGAAACATATTAATAGCATAGGTCTTACCTTTATCACTCCATCCCTCTCCAGTCTTCGACAGATCATACGAGCCTCCAGTTTACCGACATTCATCCTAAGACCAATAGCCCTCTGGGCGATTCCCTTTGTACCACAGGATAACACTGCATTGCAACAAAAAAGACACAGGCAAGAATTAATAATAAAGTAAGTTGGACATGAGAAATTTTATTTTTAGATAATTAAAGTGCAATCAATAACTTCTTGGACATTTCTTTGTTGGCCTTTGTTGGATCTGAATAGAAACAATGGCTTTCAGGAGCCGAAATTAATTTGCTTATCTTTATACAACAACATGATAAATTAATCAATTTTATTTGGCTGACACACAGTGTCCCTGAAATCTGTTTCGTAAACCTACCAATGTGATAGGCCTGTGTCAGGACGTCCTTCTCCATGATTCGCCCCTCTGGAAGGAGACCTCTTCTTCTCCCTGCAGTGTCATCTTCTTCATCCTCGTCCTCATCGTCCTCCTCCTCAGCGATGCCCTTCCGTGTGTACGGCTTTAACAGTCTCACACAGCGCACAACCACTTTATTGCCTGGAAAACACAGTGAAATGATGAAGTGCATTTGTGAGGCGTATGGCAAAGAATGCTGAATATAATAAGCACACAATTATTATAATGTAAATAAATGAATTGCAGGAGACTGCGACCAAAAGATAAAAGTTATAGATTATATGTGTTGGAAAAGTGTTGGAAACATTAGGGATAATGCAAAAACACAACTTAAAAATAAATAAATAAATAAAATAAAATAATATATATATATATATATATATATATATATATATAACATGGGTCTAATCGTGGTTTAGACATTTTAATGTGGAAATGTTACATATTATACTTTTAAGGCAATGATAGTATAGTAGCAGCAACTCTGTAAATGGAACACAAAAATGCAATTTCCACACTGGGCTTCAACTTTACTTCTAATATTGTGAGGACATGCTCTGATAATAAGGTATTGTTACCAAATAAATGTGTGCAATGAACACATACGTGCTCATGTACTGATGCTTCAGTGGCACATTACCCCTTTTGTTGACGCAGGGCGCGACGCTCGGATCCAACTCATCCAGAGGGTACTGGCAGAGCTCAACCAACTTGGCAGATTTCATGTATTGAAATATACGCTTAAAAGTACGCTCATCCACATTCTGCAAGAAAGCACACAGTTATTACCACAAAGACAAAGACAAACACACACAGATCAACACTCACAGAGAGATACTCACAAGTTGTTCTCTGAGTGAGAGCATCGTGGCAAACTGACCAGGTGACTGCTGGAGAAGGTTGGACACGTACTCCATCAGTATGTCATATTTACTCCTCCTGAAAGAGCAGAGCAGGTTAGGAGGAGTTTCTCCAAGAGAGAGACAAAGACAGGGAGTGGAAGTCATGGGTATATAATAAGATATGGCTAATTTCCCTATTCATGACAACTGTGTGGGGGTTGAATTTATATATCACTCACCTGTTTAAATTATATTAAGGCTTAAAATTATGCATAATTATAATGCATAATTGATATATTTTCGTTTTGTCGTAGAACAAAACGTTAAAATCTCTGAAGCTTGTGTTAACCACAGACCTTATTCCAGACATTGAAACAAAAACATTCAAAAAACCCATTGACTTTGAAGCAAGGGAACCGTTAGTGCTAAAATGTTAACTCATTTCCAGGATTTAGAACTACAAACTGGGGCAACCTATAGGGATAAAGGACTTTTTGGCTTTCTGATATTAGGATATCTGTGTCTGCGACCGGAGGGAAGTGTCTGGAATTCCACTGAAAGTGGATGAGATGTGTCCACCTTTGCTGTTGGAATTTCTATACCAACATACAATACAATAACAATAACTCTATATGTGCACAACAGCAGAAGAGTGTTGAGACAGACCTGTTTACATGGAAGCGTTTGAGCAGCAGAAGAATGGAGTGCTGCTGTTGTCCTGAATCCACTCGTGTGACATGAGACTGCATGCTGATGAGTCCGTGCTTGACAAGAGCCTTCCTCATGTAGTGCAACTTTCGAGCATCGATCCTGTTGAAACACAACACTGGCTGTTACACAGTGAACATCTGAACCGCAGCCTGTAACAGAGTAAACACGGAGCAGCAGCAACGACACTGTTAAATGAGTGTCTCCTACTTGAAAGAGCATCCGTGCAGATCTCTTTGTAGCTCTCCCTGCCATCGAGCTCGGCCCACTCGTTCCAACACACAGTAAGAGTCGTTGTTCAGTATCAAATCAGGGTCGCTCTCAATACCAATCAGGGTCCTGAATCGCAGCATCTGAGACGCCACGACAACAAGCTTTCGGCCATATCTGAGGAGGTACAGGTTAGAGAGAAGGGGGGAAATGAGACAAATGTACATTTGCTCTAAACGCTTTTAAAATGTAATTACCTGAATAACTTTTGTAGTCTAAGCTTAAATATTTGTATGTTTTAGTTTTGAAGTGAAAAAAAAGTGAATGTGTGTTGAATAAATGTATATACTATCAGAGAAAACTCTATGAACCTTTCCAAAGCCTCCTGCAAGTTGAGTAATGGGGTGAGGGACTTGGAGCGGACATGCTTAGTGACGTCGGTCCTCTCTTTGAAGAGAGCACACGAGCCCTGTATCCCTTCCTTGCTTTCTAGAACATAATGGATCGGGTAGATGTCTTTCCGTGTGTCAGTAAACCTCTGTATTGTTGCAATGCCTGTTTCTGGGTCGATGTCTTTAAACCTGAAAACACACACAAGCATTCAAACACAAAATCAGGGCATCACAACACAAAGAGAAATGTGGAACATACAAAACATCCAACAAAGTAGTTAATGTATTTCTTTAACTTGAATTGAAACTCTCTAATAAAGAAAAATACTCAAAATGCTTTGATTCAGCCAAGAGTATTATTGAGGTTGGCCACTGATGTTGGGAGATAAAGACTGGCTCACAAACCCAAGATTTCTTACGTTTTCTTAATCCATTATTTTTAATATTAAATCTCTGAAGTACCACTTAGATTTCCCGAGATGGAGAAAACAATCCATGGAAAAACAGCCCAAGACAAAGTAAACAAGGGATGTCATCCATATACCTTTGTGGATTATCTTGAATAACCAGGACGTTGCCCTGGGTTAAGTGGGGGAAATAGCGTTTAATTATTTGATTAAACATTGTGGTGAGCCTATAGTCCCCCAAAAAAGAGGACAGTGCTCCACAGCGCTGTGTCATCGTAAGCAGAATACACCCACCTGTCAAACAGCACCACATCTTCCCTCTCCTTCGGGAGTTGAAAAAATGTCAGGTCGGTGTTGTTGACAAGCGACCTCCAGAGGAGTTCTTTGGTGCTGTCGTCGAGCTTGAGGGGAAACTTGGGCTTTCTATCTTCTAGTCGTATCCACAGAGAGGGAATGGTTATCCCGTCCAGTCCCTCCAAAGCCACTTCATCCTCAACTGCACTTAACGGATCCATAGCATGCCACCGACTGGGCTAACTCTAGGTAGCTAGCTCACATGCTAACTTAACAGCAACTAGCTAACCGAGCAGCTTGCGTCGTCGTTCCGGGCTCATAAATTCACCGGGTATTAAAGAAGAGTATTCGCGTACGTAGTTCTTTCGGATTAAATTACTGTATTAATTGATTAATTTAAAAAAGATGAAGACAAACTTGTTTACAAATTGCTTCCTCCAACTACGTTCTCCAACTAGTGTCTCTGTACGTGCTTGCGTCATATTTCAACTTTGACCTCGCGTTGCAGTTACGTCTTTCCACCAAAAATCCACAAGGTGGAGTCCAAGCTTCTTTTCTATTTTTCAGCTGGACTACAGCATTGTAACAGAGGTTAATGGTGCAATATCCATTAAAAACAGGGTAACGTTTTTTTTTCTATAGGTCCATTTTATTTTATGTATATGGAATTTGCCAAAAATTATAAACAGCTGGAGTTGGATCATTTTTTCCCAATTTTTTTCCTAAATTAATTAAAAATATCACTACTATGTATAGATAGAAAGTTTCAATCAATCCATAAATATTTTGGAATACATACAATGGAAAAATAAGTGAAAAATGTGTTGTGTCTCTTAGACCATAGAAATCACAAAAATTAAGATTCAATTTAAACCTTTCCAGAATGTGCTTTACAGAATATATTCTATGTAAATTTTTAAATGACACCTCTTTCATTTTATTGTTAATACAATATTTGTCTGATATTCTCCATGCCTTTTTCCAATTCACATTACCTTAAATAGAAGACCAAAAAGAACTCCATTTGGATTAGGGGCGACATTATTCTCTGATATGAAATATTTCATATTTGTTCATTACTACAGACCTAGGACCCAAACAATATTTGAAACATATAAAAACTATCGACTAATGTTACTTATTAGTCTGTGCCCCTCAATTTATTTCCCTCCTCCTATTTAAATTGTATTTGTTTTATCATAACTGAATTTTCTTAGAAATCTTTTTGTTCTTTGTTGATATTGTAATGTTAATTTGCCTGTTATCAATAAAGTTTAGGAAAACAGGTGGAGTTCAAGAACAGTTTCTGAATTATCTTCATGGATGCATTAAAATAAATGGTTATTGTTTTGAACAGGCATAGACATTGCAGACATATTTTGATTGAAAAAATGGCTTTATGGTAAATATACTGCTGAAAGTATATATTACTAACTACCAGCAACTCTGTTAGCTTCTCCAGTGTCTACTTTATATCCTGTTTACTCAAAGTACTGTACTTAAGTACAAATCTTAGATACTTTACTTGAGTATATCCATTTTTAGTGGTGGAAGTACTTGATACTTTATAAGGCATTGTCTTAAAGAGGGTTAAAAGACAGGTGCAGTATTATGTGTTAGAGTAAGTAAAGTATGTCAAGAAGGAAAATTAGGTGAACACAGAATGATGCCTGAACAATGAAAGAGAGGAAGGATTTATTCAACATCTTTATTATGAAGTACCTTTTTAAAAGAAATGTACAAGTGGAACCAGCACAGTGACATCTTGGCGTTTACCTTTGAAAAACAGAAACACCATGGACATGTGGTGCGGGTCTGAAGACACATATGAAATGATAATGTACATATTTACAGCAGAGGATCTATCAGAACAGAAGTGAGCAAGCATGACTGCAGCTAAAAAATACAACAGGACTGACTGAAAATAAAAACGTACATTAAAAAGCATGGATTGGTTCAATAAAGATATTTCGAAAGATAACATGATAAAGGCACTGTGTTTCACACAAATTGACAACACAACAGACGCAGTTGTTTAGTTTTGTCCATCGAATCATAATCACAAGAAACAACTCTTAACAAATGTTGTCATTCAACTGTCCCTGGGCGTTCGTTCTAACAAAATGGATAAAATATATCAGAGGGCCATAGCAGTTCGCACATAAACATTAAAACAAAATAGATAATTCAACTCATCAGGAAAACATTCCTTATAAAGAACATGCTTGGTGATTATTAAAATTACATTTTTTTTTTATAAACAAATACATAATCTAAATTTTAAATTTCATATTGAAGGCATAATGGGTTGAAGTGAGGACAAATATGTTTTCCGATCCTATGTTTCCCTTACTGGGCAGACACCCAGGACAAATTGTATTTGACATTCCTGCGAGACGTACGGTAGGACCTCTTTGTTTGATGAACACATTCAATTAACTACCAGCATAGATAACACAAAACACTCCGTCAGGCCAACAGCTTGAGATCAATACTGAAGACAGACATGATGACAGGACCAATGAAGGGACGTCCTTTGAGGACATTGACGGTAAAAGTTTAAAAAGTCAAATTACATTCAGCTTACATAGCTGGTGTGTGATCAGTGCACCGCATGGTGCTTCATGATATTCTTACTGCAGTACTGTATTGATATGAGACGTTTGAAGGAATAGTGTGACATTTGGGAAAATACACTTATTTCTTGCTGAGAGTTAGACTGATTCCTTTCTCATGTTGATGCCACAGCCAGCAGCTGGTTAGCTTAGCTTAGCATAAAGACTGGAAACGGAGGGAAACAGCTAGCCTGGCTCTGTCCAAAGGAAACAAAACCCACCTACCTGCACCTTTAATGCTTGTAAGTTAACAATATATTTAGGTTTGTTTTAGAACTGAGACTTAAATTAACTGATTAAGCAATTGACAGAAAAGTAACTAGTAACAATTTTAGTGATTTATTAAAATTAGGGCTGCAAATAACGATTATTTTCATTGTTGATTAATCTGGCGACTATTTTCTTGATTAAGTAAGTTGTTGGGTTTATAAAATGTCAGAAAATAGTGAAAAATGTCGATCAGTGTTTCCCAAACCCAAAGATGATGTCCTCAAATGTTTTGTTTAGTGCACAACTAAGAGGAGTAAAGAAACCAGAAAATATATTTTTTTCAAATGTTCTACATTGATTATCAAAATAGTTAGCGACTAATTTAATTGTTGACAACTAATCGATTAATCTTTGTAGCTCTGCTGAATATCTTCATGATTTGAACTGTTGGTCAGACAAAACGAGCTTTTTTTAGACATCACTTTGAACTTTAGGAAACTGTGACGTGAAGACATTTTATAGACCAATCAGTTAATCTGGAAAATAATTGGATTAATCAATAACAAAAAATAATCAGCCCTAGTTTGTTTAATCAGATCAGTATAAAAGCTAGGCTAACTGTTTCCCTCCGTTTCTAGTCTTTGTGCTAAGCTGAGCTAAACAAGCGCTGGCTGCAGCTTTACATTTGCCGTGCAGACACGAGAGAGAATCAATTTTCTCACCCAACTCTCGACACAAAAGGAAATAATTCCCCAAATGTCAAACTATGCTTAAGATAAGTAATCAGTGTTAAGCTACAATGTCTGAAGTTTGGGAATCTGCAAGAGGAAGAAGATTCCCTTCTGCTCATGATGAAAAAAAAAAATTGATGCTTGTATGCATACAGGACGCATGATATGCTCTTTGGCTGAGTTCAGGCGACACAGGCTTTCACACTCACCAACACGCTTCCGAATAAGCATTCTAGATAATAATGGCACTGGCCAGGCAGGCAGGCAGGCAGGCACCTAGACTGAGTTCTCAGTGAAGCAGAATAATACAACGTATATGAGGTGATAGTGTGACCTGTTAAAAACAACAGATGCTGTGGTCAAAGATGGCACACCTTCAGTGTGCGCTGCTCTTTTTCATGAGAATTCTTTCGGGTGGAAAAATATGGGGATTTTTTTTTCTTTATTCAAGAGTGGTCTTTCTATTTGAGAGTGTGACTCACTGATATCACGTTGAAATTTTGTAGTGCTTTCCCTCAAAACCTTGTCCTTGCACTCAAATAGCTCCCGTTTGCATTTCCATTTCTGCTCAAACTGTAAGCTGGCGTGCAGAAAATCTGTGCAAGCAAATATATCTGAGTGCAAGGGTCAGGTTTTTTGAGGAAAAGCATTACATATCTCATTACAGCATTGATACTGTGATATCAATGAGACATGCTCTCTCACAATGAAAGACCACGCTCTTGAATAAAGACAGGAAAAAATCCCCACAGAAATAAAGTCTGTAATAAAAATCCATCACGCAGGAGAACAGAACTACACACTCACAGGTAAACAGTACAGAAGTGAGGTGCAGGGATGTTATAGAGGGGGGGGGGGGACAAATAAAATGGCTGCCCTGAAATGACTAATGAACTAGCTTCAAAACATACACAATAATACAACATTAAGTTGAGATATAACGAAATTAGGCTGCATTAATAAGTAATAGTACCTGCCTTGTACATACAAAATTCAAATAAAATGAAACAAGTAGCTAGGATACTTGTCTTATCAAAAATATGTAGCTTTGGTAAACAAGTTATGTAGAGAACTGTTGTCTGAACATGTTGATGTGAGAGATCACTACATGATATCTAGGAATCAAGGGTGAGAAAGTTTCTGTTCTGAGGCTACGTACGAAGTCAACGAGAGGAGAAGCAGGCTAAAGTTCCACTCCCCCAAAATCCTCTGTCCTCTCCCCTCGTCACCAGCTGATGAGGAACAGAGACAGCAAAAAGGCAGCGAGACTCCCGAATGGAACAAAACCGCTTTCTTCACTGTCCTGAGCACCGATTGAAGAGTTTCCGTGGTAATGTAGCAGCATCGTAATGGTCTGCGGAGGACAGACTCCTCCGGAGCAGAAGTGGAAGACTACTTTATCCTCTCTCCTTCCAGCAGTCCCCTCACCCTTTTCCATCCATCGCAGTGGAAGTGGAAGACTGGTCAGACATCAGATTTTAACAGCGCTCCTCGAATATCCGCAGTGGAGACAAGACAGGTGAAATAATTTATGTTCCTTTCCTCCGCTCCCGTTCCATCTGGCCGAGCGTCTCCGTTTTATGTGGGTTTGATCCAGGCATGACGCCGACATCCAGATAAGTCCATAAAAATAACCACCTCCTTAATACTCGAGCTGCAGCGCAATCGCCCTTCTGTCACACATTGCTCCTTCCATCTTTCTACTTTCTTTCGATCGTTCGTTTTCTCCCAGCTGAATTTCTATCCAACCCCAATGTTCTCTTCCGTTCTCCTTTTTTCAAATGATCTTTTTTTTCCCAATTCTGCGTCATCTTCCTGTTCCCAAATTTCAGTCAACCTTCTCCACCTTCCCGATGATCTTCTCCTCGAAGATAGGCAAGATGGCGTCATCGTCACGAACCTCCTCGAACACTACACCACAGTCAAACTCGTCGCTCACTTTCTTAAAGTAGAACCTGCACACAGAAAACCAACATGCTGATTGATCATTTCAAAGCCAAACAATGACAAAAATTAGAGATGCACCAATGTTCAATTTTCTTGGCCAAAGTCTGACCTGCCGATTCCCAATTTTCTTTCTTTCTAAGAACAATAATTGACAGCATACACAAATATTTTTGTAACTTTTCTTTCATGAAAATTTTAAATTCAAATGTATGTTCATAATAAAACATTGACAAAAAACAACACTTGCACCAAGTTACAGGACCTTCTGTCATTCTCACTCAAACAAATCTCCAAAGAAAAGTGCTCCAGGTTACTGGACAAATAAAATCCAACAGAAAATGAATTGCAGTATATCCCACTTTATCTAACATGTTTACTTTCCCAGAAGGAATAGATGCTAACATTTTTAAAGCACTGGGCACCGAGCCCCTAAATTTGGCAGCCAAAGCACATTTTTGGTGGCCCAAACCGTGTAACGAAAATCTCGTTCTGATGTGCACTGTATGGTGTATTGTCTGAATGACAAATAATAAAGTCTAAAGTCAAATGTAAACTTATGTAAAAACATTACAGAAAAGGAAATGTAACAACTTAACACAGCCTTCTTTAATTGTGACATTAAAATAATTAAAATATATAATTATTTATTTAAATTGAAACTCAAGTTCTTTTAAACATATATTCTCTCACAGTCTCTAAAATGAGAATCGCTTGTCCACCTTAAAAAGGTCAGCCCACCTTAAGTTAGTGAGCCTGGCCTGAAGTTGTCGCTAACTACGGGGCTAACTCGCTTCACTTTAATCAGCAGGTAGAAAGCAAGACATGTAGCTTGGCTTGGGTCTTGAGGAGTTTAGCTTTTATTCACCGACAAATAGCCTAAACTGTACACACAGCATTGCTACGTTCACAGAGA
This sequence comes from Heterobranchus longifilis, assembly GCA_028570985.1. Classification (NCBI taxonomy): domain Eukaryota; kingdom Metazoa; phylum Chordata; class Actinopteri; order Siluriformes; family Clariidae; genus Heterobranchus; species Heterobranchus longifilis. The sequence continues at coordinate 1,277 of JAOVVB010107346.1, read as the reverse complement.
TCATGTTACTGCCAACTTCATACTCACTGTCACACACACGCACATCCACACGCACCCTCTCTTTCCAGTCTTGCAATACACTGGTGGAAATCCTGCTGCTGTCTGTGCCGCTGTATGAGTGATGTACATTCTAAAGATTTTTTGAGTGGCTTCTTGCTTTTAATTGATAGTGCAGTAAAGGGTCGCAGGTCAGAAATGAACGCACACCACATGTGCGTAAATTTGACCGGCAAAAAACTCAGATGTATGAGATGACCGATCGATCGGTGCATCTCTAACAAAAATGCTTTAAAATGTGACATTCCTACTCACACTTACAATATTAATACATATGCATGTTCTCACCTGTAATGGCCCTTTTTGGTAAGCAGCTCCTTGAACTGGCCCAAAGTCACCACACGGCCTTTGACTGATGTTCGGTATGGGATTGGCTCTCCACAAAAGTAGTAAGCGACCGTCATGTTCTCACACACTTGCCGTTTACCAGACTTGTGCCTTAAAGAGAGCAAGAGCCATGTCAAAACATGAATACATGTAAACACAGCCCTCTGAGGCAAAGATGTGATATCATGGTGGAAATTCAAATAAAATGGATTCGACACGTACCTCTGCTTGGCCTGCTGTAGTGCGTTCCTCCTCCTCTCCTCCTCCAGTCTCCTCCTAGCCTCCTCCAGCTGGGTGAGGGGGTTGGGAGCCGGGTTGGGGGGCATAGCTGGGTCCTGGATGAAAGGGTGCGAGGGCTGGACCTGGGTGGACGATGAGCCGGGGATGGCGGGGGACACTGAAGAGGGGTTGTTACGCAGCTGAGCGGAGACCCAGGGGTGCACGGCTCCAGGTCGCTCCACTGAAGTTGGACGCGGCGGCTCGCTGCTGGGTCCCGTCCTCCTCGAGCTACTGGTGCTGCCGCTGGAAAAACAACAGGGAGGGAGACAGGATGAATGTCAAAGGACTGAAAATATACAAAAGAGTGTATTACCCCCATTGAGATTGATGCCCATTTACAGCTTTACAAACGGTCAAAGAACCAAAGCATCAAGAACAATTAATTATGCAGCTGGATTAATTTGATTCCACTCAATCCCGCTTTCTGAGGGAGAAGTAGCTGATAACATGTGGTGGACACGACATTGTAGTGTTGTCACAATACCAACATTTTGACTTTGATACCAATACCAAGAGATTTTTTTTGAAAATGTTGACATGCCTGCTCATCTGCATGACAAATAACCTCTTTCACAGCCTTTGGCAGGTGCACAACCTGTTATTTATGGTAGTTA
>JAOVVB010107325.1:0-12879 GCA_028570985.1 Heterobranchus longifilis | reverse complement strand
GTGGTGGGGGGGGGGGGGGGGGGGGTTGTGGGTTAGACTTAGGATGGAGTTGGAGGAGGATGTAGTAGGAAAGGAGAGGAGAGCCGATATCCAGGATGTATTCACCCTTCATTTAACAGGCAAACTCTCACCACCTTACAAGAAAGTATGAACATACTATATCATTCGACTTGCATGAAGTGATTTCTACATGCACAGAAAAAAAGGACTGTGTTTTTGGTATTCTCTCTGCCCCACAAATGTCTTGCTACAGTGCTCGTAGAAATTGTGTTATATTTCCCTTGTGCATTAGCTCCATTTCACATTTTTGAGCATTCCACTCGCTGTGTATGCAAGAGAAAATCCTCGCTGGTGGTGAAGTGTGGTGTGATGGCATGGCATTGGTGGTTCATTGCACTGTGAAATAACAGGGCCAAATGACAGCCTGGATTCCAGTTGGGTGGGAATGTGCAGCTGCTGACGCATTCTCACAATCTATTGCAGATGTATGGCCCTTCAATTTCACTGACCGGCTGCTTGGGTCTGGGATTTTGTTTTCCCCTTTTAACTGTGATACATCTGCTTTAAATGCACGTATGCAAGCTGAAACTTAAGTGATATATTGCTTGAAACATTTCATAATACAGTTGTTATGCCTACTCTGCAGTTTATACAGGTTTACCTCTGTGTGTACCCTTATACTTCAACAAGTCCTCCAAAACATACGACCACCACATAGCTTGTTTTTTCCTACCCTCTAAGAAGGAACGGAGCAACACGTCCTCATAAATGTAGGGTCAACACATGGTTGTGAAACTGCTGCAGTTTAGTTAGGTTTAGGCAACAAAACTACAGTACTTGATTAGGTTGATCATGGTTTGGGTTAAAATAAGAACACTTGTTACATTACTATTGTGACGTAGTTATGTATGTAATGTACATACATATGTAACATAGTTGTCTCACATTGTTATGTAGGCCTAAGTAACTTTACTTACAAGTTAACTTAAAATAAGTCACTGTTGACTTGCAGTTTCACAAACAGCAGTCTGCTGGGTCAAAGTCCTGTGTTTGCTCGACCCATCCATTCATCCCAACATCCTTCCTACGTGGACTTTGTCACTCTTTATACTACGTCACCTGACTTCCTCTTTTGCTCCTGTCATCATTACTACAGCCACTAGAGGTTGTCGCCACAATAAATGTAAGTATGGGTTGTAATAAGCTGCTTATACAAATGACCTATGGGGTCGATTTTCTGGGGGAGGACAGTCTCATTTATAAATACCCATGCACACACCACTAACATGCATAAACATGCCATGGCTCTCACGCACGCAAGAAATTGGCATGATATCTCATTGAGTTGTGTGGCCGGCTAGAAAACCTGGATTTAAGATTCTGGTCATCATTAATATCATATGTACTTGTGTTGATTAAGTGTGTATAGCCAGTAGCTATATGTATTTTTGTGCATATTATGTGTAGTGTGTGTTTATGTGTATATCAGTATTTGTATGAGCAGATGGATGCCAATTCAGGGGTGAATTTTGGGGTCACACATTTTTTTGCAACTGAGAGATGGACTTGGTAGAAGGGGAATATTCTATCAAATAAATTCACAACAGTACTGTACAGTACTGTAGTGATGGGAAGAACCAGATGTAGCCTATATTGACTGTATATTGACTTTTCCTGTGCTCCTCCCCACAGAACTAATAAAGCCTGAAAAGCAAAACATATTCAATTCTGTGTGCAAGTGCACCTTTTAGTGTGTAAAGTATTTAATTATATGGTTCAAATATCTTTCAGAGAAAGTATAGGGGTATACTATTGTAATCAAGTCGAAGCTGTACAGTCTTCCCAGCACATCTTTTATTTATACTACATTGTATCGGCTATAAGCTAAATCGTTATGTGACTCTCTTTTCATCATTTTACATCGCTTTTCTGTAAGATACTGAAATCAATCATTTGTTTCCTTGTATTTCATTCAGGCTCACTGACTATACACCACAACCAGCACAAAGCCTACTGATCTACTGTAAAATGCAAACAACAATACAAAGTAAATGTCAATAGCCAAATGTACAATCTTCATGAACTCCCCATCTATCTGTCTGCCAATGTCTTTCTCTCTTTCTCATCAGGAACTACAGTACATATTCCTATTTTCAATTATTCTGGCTGAGGGCAATATGTTTTAATGATGAGCTGATTCTCTGAGTGCAGTCTCCAGCTTTGCCAGCTCGAGCAGTAATGCCTTTTGCACATGTCAGGGTCGGGGCCTAGTTGTAATCTGAGGCTCATTACAGCTGGTGAGGCCAAGAGCAGAAACGGAACACAACTTCTCCCTGCAGCGCTGAATTACTTTTCCACCACCGGGTTCCCCTCTCCCTCGTTCAATGTTTCTCTCCCTGTCTCAGCTGCTCCACTGTTTGTCTTTGATCTCTCTCTTTCCTGTCCTGCTCTCACCCTCCCCGTCTCTCTCAATCTCAATATCTTGTTCTCCCCCCACATTTGCCTCTCCATTTATTTCTCGGTCTCCGTTTCGTGCTCTCTCTCTCTTTCTCTCTGCCTCTCTCCCTTCGTTCTGTCTCGACACTCCTCTGGGGGACCTCGCAGAGTGCAGTGGGTTTGGAGTTGGAGGCTAGTTTTATTGAGTTTGCTCAGGGTCCTGGAAAGGCCTATTTACCAATAAGGTCATGATGAGGTGCATCACGTCTATGAGCAAACCCTCAAATCCCCCTCTAACCAGTGTGTGTGTGTGTGTGTGTGTGTTTGTCTCCTGCATGTTCTCACATTTTGCCAGCGCTGTATATTAGATTTCTAGATCCTTCATAGAAGTGGGCTTATCTTGCATATTGACAGGTAAAATGTAGTATTGACAGGATTGTGAATTACTTTGTTAAACGAATCTGGCTCTGCATCAAAAGTACTGTACTTCAACCCTTTTTCATACATAAATTGAAGACTGAAATTATTCACCATGTAGCTTTTTTTCCCCTGCAAATTCCTTTCAAGAAGCTCTCTGTTATATAAATCATGGTGAATTCTATCATTTGCATTTCTTGGTTTTTGTTTTGGCGTTTTATTTTTTACCCTTTTCTTTTTGTATATTGTTTTGTATCGCACATTTACGGTATTGTTTGTGCTTTCTTTTTTATGTACTAAAAAAAGAAAATCAACATTTGATCCAAAACAAGTATACGTTAATTCCTCTTGGCAAGCACATTTCCCTGTCATGTTGACCAATAAGCCGCCCAGTGTATCACCATTATTAGTGATGAGTTAACGGACAAAGGCATTTCAGCAGCTGGCTGACATTATTGAATGTTTTAAACGACCACTGCTTTCATGTTTGATTAAATACAAACCATAATTGTCTGACTTTGGCACGCAAATTTGGACCGGAACAATTTCACAACACGAGCGATGTAAAAAATGTCAATTTCAAAGTGAAAATACCAACAAAAGAATCTGCCAACACTAACGTGAAAGCCACATACATTGTTATACCTCAGGCTGTTGTTATTCCTTGTTCGTAGTTATACGCACGAAAAGTAATGCACTCTAATTTGTAGATAGCCTAACCCATGAAATTGTGAGCTGGGAGGCACAGCTTATCATGCCTCACATTGACGTTTGTTGTTAAACGGCGACCTCTAGTGGCCGCAGTTATTATGACGGGAGGACACAAGGAAGTGAGGCGACACAGTATAAAGCAATTCACTGACATAATAAAATCCACAAGATTGGTTTAATTTTAAGTTCCTGACTCTAGAATGAATCTTACGATATCATATAAAAGTTAAGTGACTATATAGTCTAATGCCAGCGAGTGTGGCCAGTAATACTTTGTTGCTGATGTTTTTCTTCAGCACTGAGACATCATCCAGAAGGTTGTGTTTTTTGGATTGAGGCTTTTCATCGCAGCATTGTTATTTACATAAAAGTACAAGGTGAGAGTTATACCAGATCATTTTCATTCCCAACTCGTCAAATACCAACATTTTGTCACAACTGGACACACAAGGCGCCTGTATGAGGTGCACCAGGCTTTCAACTAACGCCAATGTAAAACCATCTGCAGCAATAAGAAACTCAGAGCAAGTGCTCCGGAAGTCTTAACGTAGTATCAAGACCAAGAAAGTCCAGCATAGTTTGATGTAAAAGGCTACCCAGTGCATTAAAAAGTGACGCCATGGGGTCCTGACAAAGCGTCCGTATGTGACGAGTTGGGAATGAGAGTGAGTTGCTTATACAGACACTAAATTGAAGCACTTTCCAATAAAAGCCATGATGCTTATTCTGTGGTTATACAGCCCACAGAGCAAACACTGACTGACTGCTTATTCATACCCCAAACTTAATTTCAAAGATTTTTTTCTCAGAAAATACTGAAAATTTTAAAAAGTACTAAAAAGGACAAGAACACCAGACAAACAAAAACCAACTGATTTCAATGTCTTACAAGTTTGTCTAAAACATTGTTTTAAGACAAGGAGGATGAGCTTATAAAATGACTTCTTATTTTAAGAGGTCTGGCCTTTCTGCTCTTTCATTTTCCACAACGAATATTTAAAGAAAACTTTCCTCTGTGTCTGACAGATAGAAATGTGGGATTATGTTAAAGAGAGGAAACTTTTCTTGACTCCTTAGGGTATATATGGATAATTTATCCTTTACGGGGATTTGTGTCTATCAAACAAGAGTGAAATGTTATATAAGAAAAGTATATCTGAGAGGAATGTATTCAGCTGTAACAGATCCGTTCCCTTTCTCAGTCCCTTTTTGACATTCTTTGATATAATAGTGGAGCTGAGGAATCGACTGGCGTGGACAGCTTTTCACTGTTTGAATGCATGAACCACTGTGTCAGAATAAAGATAGTAGACTTTGTTCAATATTCACGGACTGGAGACATGATGGACTATTTGGAAATGAAAAGCTGGTCGTATAATGAAAAAAAATGTTCCTGGTTTTGTGAGAGGAGAGCTGATATATTCCGTAAAATGGGACTGTTGTAAAGACATTGAGCAATAGCTAATGCCCTTTTTTCTGGGATTAGATGTGTACATTTTTCTTTTTTTGAATCAAATAAAATATAACTTAACATTTTATTGACTTGTATCCTAATACAGGAACTGTACTGTGGAACTGTGTATTTTATTCTCTGTTGCACTGTGCCATAGTTTGACTCAATAGGCTTAGACACTCTTTCAACATCATCTTTCTCCTCACTGTAATTGAGTATCAAATTACAAAGCTTTCTCTAAATAACCTTACCCTCCAAACATAATCAGCATGCGTTAATCTTGTAGAGTGTTTTAAGCATGTTGCTCTCAGACAGCTGGTCTGGAGGGAGGTTACTGGAATTGTTGTTATGGTCACTCTATGATGGGCACATGGCCTGGATTGCATCAAGGTTATGGTCAATTTGTAAGCTGCAAGTCTGAGTCAGAGCTGGGAAAATGGAAACTTAGATATTACAAGGGAAGACCTTGGAGGACCATGAGCGCAGAGAGGTTAGAAGATGAATGAGGGGGAGAAAGAAGGAATGATGGCCCCAATCGCCTACATGAAATGTGTTAATGACTGCTCATCTGAGAGACAGAGGGAAATACAGACATAAGAATAAGAGAAAACTAAAGATGTAAAAACTAGAACTAAAAGACAGTAATAAAGGTAACAACAATACAACACAAACAATAGTCATTTGTAGAAATATAATGAGCCAATCGACCAAAAGCTGCAGGCGCATTTTAATAGAGCAGTATTGATTTAAATGGACCCAGTCAATTGCAGATCCTTTCTTTCCGTAACTTAGAGTACTCTACTGTATTTGTCCACCTCCGCCTGTTGGAAAGCTGGTCTCCTATACAGCCTGGTCTCACAAATTGGCGTATGAATAAAAATTCTTAAGTCATTTTGCATGTTATCGCTACACATTTGTTGCTTTTCATGTGTCATTTCACGCCTTTTAATCACAGTGAGCTAAAGAGTGAGAAAGTCTGAGTAGAGAGGAGAATGGGGTGAAGGGTCAAACAAATACATACATTTTCACCCAGGAGACCACTGTTTGTGTCACGTGACAAACTAAAAGTCAACATTGACTTATTTCCGTTGACTACTTAACTTACGTATGTAACTTAACGTAGCAAATATACTTGTTTTAACCCAAACCACAATGATCTTTTCCAAAACCAAGTAGTTTTGTTGTAGTTTGTAGTGTTGTAGTTTGACGTATAAAAGTGACGTCAAGGGGTCCTGACCAAGCGTGCCAAAAGCTTAAAATGTGTAGCGTTTGTACGCTTTCCTATTAGTTCACATTGTCTTATACCCCAGCCCCCAGCTGGGCTCTACTGCGTTGGTGTTGCGAATGTAAAAAAAAAAAATTTGGATACACTGGTGTGAATAACTCTGACTTCTGCTAATTGGTAAAGTATGCAGATTCGTTCTCTTTCTTATTTGCAAAGACCTGTATACAAATCACAAAGTACATTTGTGTGAAGGTGTATAGTGGTACAGTTGGACATCTCTGTTTGTGTGCACGTAACCTGTGCCTGTATGGGCCACAGATTTGTTCTCTTCCTCACACACCCTTAACCTTTGACCCATCTCTCCAATTCTCTATCATTAATGCTGAGTCGGTGGTTTGTCCAAAATTTGTCCTAATCTGACACTCAAATTGACATCCGCACGGTTCTTTTGACACATAGGATTCATGGAAGCAGTGCAGGGCTATATGTCAACTCAACAATAATGGTTTTATTATACGATGCTGCCCAAGTCCAGCAGACAAGACAAGGGATATATACCAGTAAGAGTACGGTGGAGATGGCAATCCTGCCTGCATGATGTATTTTGTAGTTGTGTGTTGTTGGCATTTTTCACTGTGTTTCTATTATGCAACCCTACTGCGAGCAGATATAAGGACACTGGATTCTCCACGGCGGATGGGGGTAATACTGATATTATTAAAGCAGGAGACAATGTAACAAAAAATACAGACAAAAACCAACAAAGAAGAGCAAGTCCTATGTGTGTCAATGTGAGTATAAGTATAGGGACATATGATTTACTGATGATTTAATTAAGACCATCCATCCATCCATCCATCCATCAGATCCATCCATCCATCCATCCATCCATCAGATCCATCCATCCATCCATCCATCCATCCATCCATCCATCCATCAATCAGATCCATCCATTGGCTATACCCACTTATCCTTTACAGCAGTGGTTCCCAACCTTTTTCCTTGAGAGACCTCTTTTCTATCAGTGATTAAACTGATGACCCCTGACAACTAAGTGTCATATTTTATGGATATTTAATATTATATTCAATGTATAACAGTAACAGTACAGACCAACTGATAAACTGTACAATTAACCCAAATCGTGAATAACTGCAGGATGTTCGTGTAAAACGAGTGATTTGGACGAAATCTGACCAGATTATTTCCTGTGACTATTACATCAGAGATGAGTTTTCCTGTTATTTTCAGAAACTTTTAATATAATTCTCTGTATTATGGTTTTTACTGTGCCCTTATCCTTTTGTAGTTTCTGTAGTTTGTATCTTAAATATCAATCCAAACTTTAAAAATAATAATTTAATTTAGTTTTCTTCACAGAAATGGATGAAATGCTGAGATGTTGTCTTACACCCCTTAAAATCAAGAAGGCCTCACGACCCCCCATGAAGTGGTGACCCAGAGTAGGGGTCGGGACCCCCAGTTTGGAAACCAGTGCTTTTTAGAGGGCCACAGGGAGCTGGAACTGATTCTAGCTGACATTGGGCGTTAGGCTGGGTACACCCCGGACAGGTCGCCAGTCAATCACAGGACTGACACACAGAGACAGACAACCCATCCTTGCCTAGGGGCAATTTAGAGTTGCCCATCAACCTAACCTGCATGTCTTTGGTCTGTGGGAGGAAGCCTGAGCACCCAGGAAAAGCCCACGTATGCAGGCACAGGGAGAACATACAAACTCCACAGAGGAAAGTCCCAGCCAGCCGGCAGGTTTGAACCCAGGCGTGGGGCAACAGTGCTAACCACTTCCATGACTATCAATACCAAATAATAACTAGATGTTACCATTCACCACTTGGCTCAAACTCAATTCAAACAGCTTTAATTCGGCCAAATTCCAGAGGGTCTCGCTGCTGAGTAGAGGTTTGTTTCTCAGCTCTCAAACAAAACGCCTGATATGACAGTCATATTGTGGTGTGTAGTGCCAGACAGTCTTTTACTTTCACTCCTTTTGATTCCATAAGCTCATTTCAACAAATGCCTCTGTGCTCCCCCTGCACACTGTGCCTGCATCGAGTCTTCATTGAAATACGCAACATACCAAACACCTATAAATTGCAAGTGAAGACCCAGTTTGACCGATAGTGAATCTCTGCATCACTAATTTATCAACACCATCGGTCACAATTGCTTGTATAACAGTTGACAATTTTTCAGGTAAGGCTACACAGGGGAATTCAAGGCCCGCCTCTAATGATCAAAAAAAGGAATGCTAAGGTCATTATTTGAGAATTTACACAAATCATTCTGCCTTATATACAATGTAATTACATTGCACTCCAAAGCCTCCCATTATTTTCGCCTCATATTGTATTTTACAGGGTAAACTGTATTGTATCTTTCATAACAACATGCACACTGGATCAATGTCCGAAGGAGAGGTACAGTACACTACCCTATATGGCTATAGAAGAATGTAATGTAATACAAATCGTGATTTGATGTAAAGGAGAAAGAATGTGTTTGTCTATATATGTACCTGTTTAGTGCATTAGTTGTTGTGTCCATGGGTGTGTGTGAGAAAGTAAAGATTTATGTGTCTGTATGTGTGTGAATGTGAGAAAGAATTAGAAAAAAAGACAATAAATTCACAGCTGCCAAGATACAATGCATAAACATTCAACCCTCTGTACATGAGTATGTTTTTATGGAGGGGACACTGTGTATGCTATTGATGGTTTGTATTGCTCCTGCATCATCACTCATGTTTCATCTGCTCACAGCACACGCATGATGAATTCAATGTCTGCAACGCAATCACTGTGCAAGGCTACCTAGTTTATGGATTTGATGTCATATTATAGTATACAATTATTTGTATTATGCCATTTTGAACAAAATATTATTGCATGTGATGTATGACACAGAGTACACTGTAAACTCCATGCTGTCTACAATCAAGTAAATCTCAGACTAGTGGTGTCTGCACCTCATGATTTTGTTATAGCTCCGATGAGCTACTTGGAGAACAAGGAGAACCTGCTTTTTTTCATGCAGAATGACTTATTTCCAAGAAAACTACCATTGAAAGTGGTACTTTTGCATAATTATTTCTGGAGGAACTCAGTTTTACAGATCTGTCGATTAAATCAACTAATCGATTAGCCGACAAAATCGTATGAGTGTTAGTCAACTGAGAATTTCTTTAGTTGAGGACAGCCCTACAATATGCAACTACATATTTTATTTTTACTCACCTGTGTATCTTCTAATAGAAGTGTCTTTGGGGTGGAGGGGGGTGCGATGACAACAGTCCTCCTGTGACACAGACACAAACTTATCATGTAACAGTTCAGCCAGCAATGATTTATCTATTGTGCTAAACAGAAGGCAGCAGGTGACCCAATAACACTGTATTAATTACTCATTTAATTAATCACTTTTTTTTCACGTGTGCTGCTCTTAGTTCTTAGTTCAGTTAGTTTCGTGTTAATACTGCATGATTCATTAGAAGTGATTTGTCACTGTCAGGGTTGGAGTACTTTTATTGACAAAGCATTTTTGAACTCATGACATACATTTTCCTGAAGTCCAGTACAAGATGGAGGACACCATCGCTGCGACCAGGGCTTAGCGCCACCCAAGAGGATTGTGATTGGTTTAAAAGGCATACTATGCAGGATTTTGCTAAAAAAAACACCCAAAAAAACAAAACAATGTATAGACTAATACAAAAGTAATACCTCTCAATCATCACTTATAACCCACTAGAAGTGTGTGGTGGTGTCTGTATCTGCAGAGACCCTGCCCTCTGCTTGTATTTTCTTTTTTCTTTTCATTTTGCTGTGTTCGGGACGTTTCTGGGCATCATCCTTTGGGCACAAAGCTACAAAAATAGCGGACACAGCTCGTTCCAAAACGAGAGTGATTCTGGGGGTTTCTTTCACTTTTGCTGGGGGCAGGGAGGAGGGGCCAAGTTTGAATGATGCGTTTACAAACAGTATTAGTGCCAATTCCTGCATAGTATGTCTTTAAAGAAATACAAAGAAGCCTGAGCGTTTTTTCCCCTATCCCAGACTGAAAAGGCACTGTAGAAAGACCATTCTCCAGCACTGACACAGCGCTGTGGAGATAGGTCTGGCAATGCCAGACTAGGGTCGGGGAGTAACGGAATACAAGTAACAGGATTATGCATTTAAAATACAAAATCGGAGTAACTGTATTCTGTTACAGTTACAGTTAGAATTGATGGTATTCTGAATACAGTGAAAAATAGATTACATGAAGGGATTACTTTATTACCTCCACCAATGCGGTTATGTTTTCAGTTTGTTTGTTGGTTTGTTTGTCTGTTTGTCAGCAGGATTATGGAAAAACTACTGGCCTGATTTTCATTAAACTTGGTGGAAGGGTTGAATGGGCTACCCATTCAATGTTGCAGCAGATCCAAATCAGGGGGTGGATACACAAATTATTTTTCACTTTTGTTAACATTGTAAAATAGGGCATGGCCTTGGTGGAGGTCTGCTCTCTCTGAGTGCCCTTCTAGGTTGTTTATTTTATTTATGTATTTATTTATTTTATTATTTGGTCTAAAATAAACAAAGCACACATTTCCCATAAACTGATTTTTTTCTTTTTTAAAAGTTTGCATGCAGTGCACCAGCCACACAATGTCAGAGAAGACGCACAGCCACAACACTGTCAGGAATGTGTTTTTGGAAATATAAGACCCAGAGAGATGAGCCCAGCATGACCATTTTTAAGTATTCCAAAAGTAATCCAATGTATTGTAATATGTTACTTAATTTGAGTAATCTAATGTAATATGTTATACATTACTATTTAAGGCATGTATTCTGTAATCTGTAGTGCAATACATTTTAAAGTAGGCTAACCCTCCCAACAATGGTAACTGTACTGTTCTCAATGGGTTTGGCCAATGAGACCTTTTCCTACATGTTCTGTGTTGGTCTCCACTTCTCCCTCTCCTTCTTTCCATCCCTCTAGATCTCACTCCCTGTTGCTCGGAGAATTGAACAAATCAAATTACTTGTTCTTCCATGCTGTTAATGTCATTAGATTTTGAAGGACAATCACATAATACATCACGGTTATAGCCGTACCTCCTAAAATAATAGGCACTGCTGTAATTGTTTCTATAATGCAGGTTTGTAGCTAAATTGGTAGCTCCATCTTTATACAGCTACATGAATAAAAAAAAATAAGGAACTTTGCTGCAGGCTTTTTCCATCCCGTTTCTCTATTCATTAAATTGTTGGATGAAAACACGGGAGTCAATTTGTTTCAATTATTTTTTTTACCTCCTGTGAAAATATCCATGTAATAATCTTTGGTCATCTCTAAAAACACCTCCTCGGAGGTGTATATATGGAAGGTGTTGCATTTTATAGGTGTGTTGCTGGAGGGCACAGCAGAGTGATGTCAAATGGTTGTCACCAGTGAACCCGAACACAGGGCGCATTTCAGCCGCGTTTTTCAGTCATTCGTCTCACGGATCAGATATCCTTCAATTTTAATCAATGCAGCCGTCTACACTGGATGAATAATAGCTGGCTGGCTTTACATAACTGTGACCTGAAGCATCTTTTTATGCTTAAAGTCTATTTTCTGTAAGTACACATATTGTGCATTGGGCTGTGAGCATTGTCGACCTCGAAATAAATGGACTAGCATTCAAAGGAAATCATTGCATCTTGCTCTGGCTGGTTTTACACAAAGACAAAAAATTAGAGGCCTCTGTTTTATTTAGCATTTTGCTGTTTGACTTATTGCTGCTCTAATCAACATTTTTAAATTTTAAAGAAATACAAACAGGCCAGGGAGTTTTTCCCCACCATACTGAAAGCTATTGAATCCAGACCTCCCCCCCCAGCGTGGACACAGCGCTGTGACTATGTTAGGGGTCATTCATAGTGATGAACCGACAGAGGATTTATTGTTTTGGTTTTACATCCCACACATGTATTGTTCTGGTTCACTCTCACCACTCTCATTTCCAGACAAAACAGACAGCTGTTTTCAGAGACTGAAGTTCTGATAAACCCACTGCACACCAACTGCCAGGATTTGGTGGTAACCGAAACAGAGAATGAAGGAGAGATGGACACAAGCACAACTTCTAATGAATAATGTTGCTAATCCATGTCTGCTCGATGTGTAAATAAACAGCTTGTTGCGCTGCCCCCAAGTGGCCAAAAAATTAATTAATGCAGGTTTCATAATGAAAACAACAGTTAAGAGTGTAATTTACCAGCCACGGTGGTGCGCAAACAAAAGGGGGATTTAATAAATGAATCTCTCCGTCTAAAGGCTGCTTGAAAGCAGCAGGGATAAGGAGTCGTGCTCCGGTTTGTCTTTTAACCCTAATTCGGTCAGTTTAGGCAACAAAAATACTTAGTTGGATTTAGGCAACAAAACGACTTGGTATGGTTCGTAAATAAACATGGGGATTGCATTAAAATCCCTACTTACGTGTCCCGTTTTAAATACATGTGCCGGTCCCGTGATACACACGTCATTAACGTGAAACAGGACTAATTCTGTAGGTTTAGGCACCAAAAATACTTAGTTAGATTTAGGCAACAAAACAACTTGTTATGGTTTGTAAAAAAAT
>JAOVVB010107305.1:0-12879 GCA_028570985.1 Heterobranchus longifilis | reverse complement strand
GGATCGTGACATGTTAAGTGCTGTCCCATTCCTGTTTAAGCCCTCATGAACTCACACACAACAGCTGATCACACAGGTGATGTTGATTAGGTCTGTCAGGGTTCCAGGTTTAAGGCCTTAGGGTGGAGATTGAGATTGGGCCATTAAAAAGACTAAACACAGGACTTTCATCCAGGGGGCCAGTGTTTGTGTTGAGTTATTTTAACAACCATTAAAACCCAGGAAGGACTTTTGTGAGATCTGGCACATTTTTCAGGTAAAAAAAAACAACAACAAAAACAACTTCCTGGTCAATTGGGCACCATGGAAACAACTGAAACAATGGAGCGCAATATCAGAAACATTTCAGATGTGCTTGTATTCTCATAATAATTTAATGTAAACTTAAAAACCTTTGATATACTCTATGGTTGTGTAACTTAAGGTTCACGTCTGCGTTTCTCATCTGAGGTAGGTGAACCAGAAAGTTCTGAGTGAAAACGGGGTGGATGAGGAGCTGAGCCAAAACCTATATGCAGCCAATAATAGCTCCTTTTAAAAAGAAGACAATGAGGTGCCTTGGCATGTTTTTAATTTTGAACTAAGACACTCCTGTAGGCTTAATATGTCCTCATACCTAAATGACAGAATAGGCTGTGTGCCAATGACTCTCAAAACGACTTGAATTGAAATTTCAACTGAGGGTGTAAAATATTAAACTGAGGGTGCAATGCATGCTTTTGTATGCATTTTGTGAAATATGATAGCTATTTTTTACATTAGGATTAGTAATGTAATGTTCCCCCTGTTTGGAAGGGTTTCATCCTCCAAAGACATGCAGGATAGGTGAGCTGTAACTTCATTGACCATAAATATCAATGTGAATGTCTGTCAATGTATGTTAGCCCTTTGATAAACATGCTGCCTGTCCAGGATCAACACCTATTAAAATCATTCAGAATGAAACAAGTTAAGAGTGTCATTTATGGGTAAACAAAAGGGGGCATTTAACAAACAATTGAATCGTCCAGTCTAAAGCCTGTTTGCAAGCAGTGGGGAGAAGGTGTTGGGCTCTGGTTGTGTTTTCCTTGTCCCACCGATTGGCTCATCAGGTCATGCTGTCGAATATGCGTTTGCATGTTTGATGTTTTTCCATCCATCCATCCATCCATCCATCCATCATCTGTAACTGCTTATCCTGTATATGATAGCGTTACCCTACAATGATGGAGCAATGCAGAAACACCATCCTTTATACACAACTCTCCCTATTGCAGTTGTGGCTGAACGGGAACCCGCAGGTAGGTCTTCCAGCTCCGGAGTTTCATTCACACTCGCCATAGTGCGACTTCCGCATTACATGCTTCAATCTACATACCACAAATAGGCTAGTAATACCGCATATTGCGCTACTGAGCCATCCTAAATCACCGCAAGGGAAATTTGTTCACCGCGATAGCCCTACCTTCCACCCATCATTACCAATTGGAAAAGGTACACCAAACTTATCAATCTTCATTATATAAGTGTGACATTCTGTAACTTACTTGAGTAAAAAAGACATGGCTGCTGGCCTCATGAAATAGTGTTTTTTCCACTGCAAAGCAACCAACAGCCCTCAGAGACGAGTCTTTACATGCAGATAATGGTGGCAGATTTATATTGAAAGCAGCCAGTATTGCTTATTAATTTTTTTAATGTCTTAACTAACTGCTGTAAAGATACAGGTCACAAACATTTGAACAAGCCAGGAAGAACATGAATTGATGAAAGAAATTATAGCAAATTATTTCATCATTTTATTAATATAGACACACTGCTCTTATAAGATTATGTACGCAACTGCGGCAGGTGAAATCTCATGTCATCTAAGGTGACGTTTCATAAAGAAACATACCATACTGACATTAGTGGCCTCAGGCGTTTGCAGGTATAATAAGAGAACAGCTCCTGCTCCAGTATTTGTAGTTCCACCCAGACTCAACGCGTTCACTTGCTGACTGGTGAGGTAAGATTTCAGATCTTCATTTGTCAGTAATATTTTAAATGGGTCAATTTATACTTTCACATACAGTTTAGCAACTTGTGGTATTGTAGTAGTTGTCAATGTTGTTGCATTTGAGACACTGACTCACTTATAGCTGGTGCAGAATGCTGCTGCTAGACTACTAACTGGTACCAAGAAGAGAGACAGCCTCACACCTGTACTGGCATCCCATTAGCTTTGATCAAGTATAGAACTGAGTTCAATGCTCTATTATTTGTTTTTAAAGCTTTACATGGCCTGGCGCCTGAGTACAGTAAATCACTAAGCTCCTCTGCTCCCGTTCCAACCCCCCGAGATCTCTCAGATCCTCAGATCAGCTGCTCCTGGCTGTCCATCGATCAAGTCTAAGGGGTAATGTGGGGGTGATTGTGCGTTCGCAGTAGCCACCCCTCTGTTGGCGCTTTTAAGGCCAAACTTAAGACCCACATATTTTCTCAGGCCTTTGAGTGTTTTATGTCTCACTTTTTACTCTTTTGTGTTTTATATTTTCAATCTGTTCCTTTACTTATTCATTTGTATATGGGATAGTACTGTTAGTATTGCTTTTCTTCTGTGACCACGTTATGTTATTTATTTATGTTATTTATTTATGTTATTTTACCGCTTATGTTTTTCACCTCTGGTTGCTTTTAAATGTGCTTTATAAATAAACTTGATATGATTTGATTTGAAAATGATGTGAGGGGCCTGCACTTGTTTTTACTTCTCAATAGATCTTATTACAATCTTATTACAATGGGTTATTTTGAGATTTGAGAGTTTTTTTTTTACTGTACCTGCAGAGTCTCACCTCCTAGGATTAACTGCATGTTATGGCTGTGGAATGCTGTCTTTCATGTCTCCACTCTCGATGGTAACCAAAGTTACACAGCCTGGCACTGTGTCAAGAAAAACAACAAACTTGAGTAATGAGGGCAAAAGCAATATGACACAGTGGCTCCTCCTCTAGCTGTAGTGCAACCATATACCCCATCCTCCATTTTTCATAGTTCTAAAAACATAGTTCTAACAACCCGCCTTTTTCTTCTGTCCGCACTGCAAGAACTATGAACGGTCATAGTTCTTAGAACCCCACTTGAGGGACTTTTTTAGCTCCTATTTCAGAGGGTACTTCCCAGCACAAGAGGAACTCTGAGTGACGTAAGTGTAGGGCGATTAGTCCAGAGATGTAAGTGTACGTTGATTGGTTGGCACCTGCCATTTTTAAAAATGTGTTGGCCATGTAAACAGCAGATAACAAAACACAAACAACAGCTGCTAACGACAAGATGGAATTAAACACAGACAATTGGATCAACAGTGAAGTCCAGGCTTTACTGAACATGTATGTGACAGGGCAAAGACAACATGATTTGGATTCATTGGTTTGAAAAGCCGGCCATCTTAACATTACGTCACTTCAGCACTGCGGTGCAGGCCAAATACAAATGGAAAAAAGCCCTTGAAGGTATGTAGTTCTCAGGGGAGATTCTTTTCTTCCAAGATTGATCAACAACACTTGTGGGTAATGCTATTGCTGCTGCTGCTGGCAGAGGATCAGGAAATTAAAAGTAGGGATGCACCACTCCAATATATTGGGCCAATAGTGACTCAAATAGTTGGAATGGGTATCATGACTATGAGGTCGATCCATTCAATTAAATTCTGTTCATATACTATATACATTATACAGTGGAATTTTAATTCCTGTTTAAGTTTTGACATTTTTTTGCTGCATTTTCAAAGGTTTACACTTGAATTGTAATTCCTGTTAATTTTGAAGATTCTTTACCAAGTTGTTAGTGCATGTTTTATTATTTAATAAAAAATAACCATTCAGTACATTTTTATCCACATATTTAAGTTTAAATAAAGTGTTTAAGTAATTAAACACTGGAATTGGGTCAGTATTTGGTATTGGCCTATCCAAAGTCCAGGTATCTGGGTCGGTGCACCAAGTCCATCTATTTGTATTGTAATATTGTTTCAATCAAAGTAAATGGGATTTCTTTAAGCACACAGATGAATGACCTAAAACTTAAATTGTTAGATTTACACACTTCTACAAACTACCAGTAATTGTAGACTGCAAAAGCAAACTTTTTAATGCCCAAATTGTTTTTTATCTCTATTTTCTGAACAGAGTTAAAACACTGCAGCAATGCCTCCACCAGGTGTGTATATGAACATTGTCAATGCCCATCACAAGAAAGATGGCTATGGGACTGTCACCAACCCTGAGCGGTTTCTCAATCAAGACTATGAGAAGCTGAAAAAGTACTGCATCACCAAACGGAAAAGGTTCATCGATGGCATGTTCCCCCCTGACAGAACGTCCATCGGTGAAAAGCTAGGGTACATAACCCCTGATGAACTGAAGCGAGTGGTGTGGCTGAGACCAAGGGTGAGTGTTTTAAGGCTCTATCTTATAACGAAAATCAATTACTTAAAGGAGCAATAGGCGAAATTCATTCTTTTTAGATTTCAGGAATGAAAAAAATTGCTGTGTAAAGAACTTGTGGCGTAATTTAATCTGGAGAAGAGCGTGACATCACACGCCCACTCTGTGTGTTGTTCTCAGCCTCTTTATTTTCAAGCAGGGACAGCCGCGCATGCATGTCAGTGCATGTGAATCTCCGCGCGTGCATGTGAATCTCCGCCTCCTCCCTCCCCTCGGCCCACGCCCTGTTTATAAAATACCATAGGGAGTGGGGGCAGCGTGTATTTTGAAAGCGAGGTGCCACAGAGCGCGACGCGGCCGGCGCCAATCATGGGCATTCCACGACGTGTACGTCACCGACTATCCAAAGGAGGGAAAATAACAAGCGGCCAGCTGAGTGGAGCAGAGCGGCCTTCATGAGGGGGTGGGGTGGGTATGGAGAGCGAGAGGAGGGCGAGGGGGAAAGGGAGGTGTAGCTGTTGAGACACTTTGTTTTGGTTTACATGCAGTGCACAACTGTGACATCTAGCAGTGAAATTATTTGGCCTATTGCTCCTTTAAGCAATATCACACAAGAGGGACTGATGTTGTGCCGAAGATAATCACATCACAGCCATAATATAATGTAAGTATTGTCAACAATTCCTTTGTTTCAGAAAATTGTTCCCAATCCAATGTTTGAAGTTGATGGGGTCTCCAGGTTTGACGTTGATCAAGGCAAGCTTGGTAGGAAAATTGCTTAATTCATATTAAGCCATACATTTTCTGTAAATAAATTAATCCAATAAATCCATAAATAATGTGCAGACAACGGGAAGCTATTGTATATGTTTTCTGCTCTTTCTGTGGTGTTCGTATTCTCAGAATTTTGTAATCTTGAAACACTTCTGTACACATTTTATTGTCATGCCTTAGCCTGCATGCTTAGTACACCCTTCTGACAACTCAATGACCATTTTTTTCACTCAGGAGACTGCTGGTTTCTTGCATCTATTGGAGCTCTGACATTCCAGAGAAACATCTTTGAGCAAGTTGCTCCTGAACAAAAATTTGATGTGGGCTACTGTGGGCTCTTCCATTTCAGGGTAAACTAACAATCATTTCCAGTAACATTTGCCTAAAAGTAGGTTCTGCTAAATTGTACATATCTCATTTTGCTATAAAACTCTTAATATTTTCTCATTTCTCAACAACTCAGTTCTGGAGATTTGGAAAATGGGTGGATGTTGTCATTGATGACAAGCTACCGACACTTGATGGCAGATTAATCTTTGTCCATTCCAAAAACCCAAGCGAGTTCTGGCCTGCTTTGCTGGAGAAAGCCTATGCCAAGTATGACAAAACAATGTTGTGTTTCTCAGTCATGAAATGCATTTTCTCAGAGTGAGATTTGTCCTGTTTTGGGAGTATCTGTGTAAGTAATTTTACACCCATTTGTGTCAGAGTGTGTGGTTCCTATGCGGACATGAATGCCGGAACTCCTACCGAGGCTTTGGTGGACTTCACCGGTGGTGTTCACATGCGTATCGATCTGACAAAGCCTCCCCCAAACCTGTGGGAACTGATGTGCAGGGCTGGTGTATCCAAGTCACTGATGGGTTGTGGTACACTACCGGGGGTAAGAACGAATACCACACAAAACCAACACTAGCTGGTTCTTTTTGCGTTAATGTGCTGAAACTCTATATCTGTCCAACAGACCATGGACCTGTTTCCTAAAATAATTTTGAATCTAAGATGATCTTATCCAAAGCCATAGTTTAGTCATTTTAGTATGATGTTTAGAAAATAAAGTGTTTTTAGATGTATGTTATAATGCATCAGGATCAGGGTTCATGGTGCTTTGTCCAAAGTGCTTTGCTTATAGCAATACCTTACATTTTTGTATTTTTGGGAGGATTAAACAATGAGAATACTTTGTGATGGAAAGAAAATGTATGATTAAAACAGTTAGTGTTGTTGTAATTTACTTTATTATAGCTTGTTCTTTTTTCTTATTAATCTTAATTTTCTAAACAGACTCCTAAGTGGCTCTGGTATCTTAAAGTTTTGTGAAATGAGCACAGGCATGAGTTCTCCTGCCACCAGTAGGGATGCTAAATTAAGAAACACTCCTGTGGGTCATATTAGAGAGAAGGAACAATCGACCTATGTGGTTGTATGGTTTGGAGGACTTGTTGAGTTTCTACTACTATAACTTGTTAGAAATGTTAGCTATAATAGCTATACAAATGAATATGTTTTAATGTGTTTTAGTAGCATCAAGGTTTGGTGTTCAATATTACTTGGAAAGAAGAAGCATTTTTATATAATATTTTATAGGGAGTTTATGGATGCCAATTCAGTGATCAAGGAGGTAAACAAAATCAAATGTTGGTCTTCTGTTAACTTCATTTTTATGTGGCAAAGAAAAGCACAAGACCATCTGCAATGATAACATATACATTATTTATATCTTGTAGGAACCTCCCATCAAAGTATTACCAAATGGATTGGCACCAGGCCATGCCTACACTGTCACAGGCGTGAAAGAGGTGAATAATTATATTTGTTTCAAATGCATTATATTTATATTACCAACAGCTAGCAGTCAAGTTTTTAAGATCTGCAAATTATTTGGTTAATTTTAGTTTTAGGGTAATAAAGGTCTTAAAATGGCCTCTACTGTAAAGTTGTATGTAAGTAAGTACAAAGTGGAGTAGTGTAGTTATGTTAAATAATGTATTTTCTCTGGCACTTGCTGGACAGACAATGAGCCAAGGGAAACTGATAAAGTTGGTGCGTTTGTGGAACCCCTGGGGCAAAGGGGAATGGAATGGAGACTGGAGTGATCGGTAAGAATGACACGGTGCAGTGACTGTTTCACAAAAAAAAACACTGGATCCTACATTTTCCATAAAGCAACTTGACAGTTTCTTTTTGTTAGACCCTCCCTACCTTTTCAAACTCCATGCCACAAGTTTATAAGTCAGGCTTACTAAATACTAAAAATGTATAGTCTTAAAGCCCAAACTGAAATACCTTTGCTACTCCAAAGCTACCACACTATGCCAGTACATCTGGTCAAAAACAAACTGCAACATCTGTGTGCTCTTGACCCTGACCTTGTGTCTACTTTTGGAAAAGTTACTTGCCTCTTAATGTTAAGAGCAATTTATAACAATATTGCCTCTCCTCTTTCTTCACTGACAAACTGCATGCAAAGGTCACCTTTGTGGCAAACTGTGAATCCTCAAGATCGTGAGATGTGCCAGTCGGTGTGTGAGGATGGGGAGTTTTGGTAAGCATGCTGAAATTTAAATTTGGTTAAGGTAACAAGGGTAAAAAAGGTAAAAAGGTAAAAAAATGAATGAATGCAAAAATGTTTTGTGGCATACTTGTACAAATAGAGTAGACTATCAACTACAACATTTTTATTTTCTCAACAGCTTTCATGTAAAAATGCAATTAATTGCATAATATTTATACTTAAATGGGACAATAAACTAGTATTTCAAAACCACAGTTTCACATACAAAAAGCACAGTGTAAGAAGCTATAGGCCTATATCTATATACATATTTTTTCATCAAGGACAAATTAATATGGTGACAAAGAAACACGATAATCATGATTTAGATTATAACTTGAAAATATGATTTGATTATAATTTCAGTAACATCTAAATTAATCTTTGATGTCAACAGGATGACCCTGACGGACTTTTGTAAGTTCTACGGAAATCTTGACATTTGCGCCCCGTCTCCTGACTTCATTGATGGAGGCTCTTCGAGCGTCTGGAAGACCTCCATGTATGAGGGCAGATGGGTTGCAGGATCAACTGCTGGAGGATGCATGATGCACCCAGGTACTTCCAGGATATCTGGACTTATGCAAAACTCTACCCTCAAAAGCTGTATATGGAGAATGGGAATGTAGAGACTTTTTACATTTAATTACTTTTCAATTTATAAATGTATAATTGAAATACAAATGGAATTTTTTAAAACTAGTATAATATAAAATTATAAATGTATCGATTTAAAAGTGCCCCCAACAAGCTCTCTTTAAAACGCATGCACGCGCACACACACATGGCTACAAGTCTGACACTGAAGATGTAATGAGTAACTAATATACTATACAGTATGGGTATCGACATCTATAAAATCAGACACTCATCCATAAGATGAAAGCCCTTGCATTTGCAGTATTATGAACTGGGTGACTGTGGCGGAATTTCCAGGAAAAATCAATACAAGGCAACACTGTTTGGATCTCTGGAAAGTGAGACCTAAAAACACACCTGCAATTACCGCTCATCACCATAGGTGCCGCCAAAAAGAACAAATCTTTGAGATTGTAACTTTAAGGTTCCATCCAATCCCACATTGTGATGAGGAGCATTGGTGTGATGCCTGTTTGCTTTCTGCTCATCCACTAGTCTTTCGTTGACCAATAATACAAGTAGAAGAATTTGGTTTCACCTTTTGAAATTAATCATCCTTTTCTTGGCAAAATGTTAAAATGCTAAATTGTTTCCCTCTTTGCCTTGCAGGCAGTTTCTGGACTAATCCACAGTACCGGGTCAAGACTGCAGATTTACTTGCTGAATATTGTGCAGAACAGGGTCAGAAAAACATGCTGGTGTCTCTCATGCAAAAGCCTGACAAGAGAAATAGACGCATGGTGAAAAATCTCCACATTGGATTCTATGTATTTGAGGTAAATATGACCCTTTATTGGTTTTGTCACAGTGAGAGGACTATTATATGTCATGCATAGGCATGATAAGTATAGTAGCTGTTGAAGATAGTCACATTAAATAAAAGCAGAAATGAAACCGTTGGCTAGGCTCAGTCATTCTGTGTCACTGTGGTGCAATATCATTGCTAAATCTCAAGTTAGCATTATGTGGCTCATGTCAGTTAACAAACATAAAACATCTGTATCAAGTTCTTGAAGAAACTCTGAATTACGAGAACCTCTATAAGCCCCATATGTGACCATTAAATTCCTTAATTATTTACATGTTTTCATATTCATGATTTGACAATTATTTTTTGTCCCCAACATGAACTAATTTTCTTCCAAGGTGCCTGAACAAGTAAGTAACATTTTAGCCCAATCCTCATACACAGTACCTGCCCATCTATATTGTGCAGCTGTGATCTAGAAATTAAATATGTATGTATCTGTATTACAGTACAAGGCACAGAGGGGGAAGTTCCCAGTCTCTTTCTTCAGAAAAAACACACCTGTCGCCCAAACTAAAACCTACATTAAAGGACGTGAGATGATGGAGTTCTTTATGCTGAAGCCTGGTGAATACCTGATTGTGCCATCCACCTACGATCCCAACGAGACAGCCTCGTTCCTCCTGACCATCCTCTCCAAGTCAGAGACCCACGTCAAGCGAGTACACTACAGAGCCACAAGCTGTGTTAGGCAAGTTACTTAATAGCCTACTCATATTTTTTTAATTACTCAGCAGCAAAAGTAATGTGTCAAAGGTGCCTTTAAACAATTCCAAAGCACAGAGAACAAATTAATATTAACCCTCCATCAAACTCCTTTTAAAACAGCGCACAAGCCGATCCCCAATATGTCGAAGGAACAGAGCGTTACTGGGATTAATATAATGTCATTACTGAATTTTAAATATTGATCCTTACTGTAACATGTTACTAAGTCGCAGGGACGTGCATAGACATTTACAGGGGCTGAATAACCTGAACAAAGGGCCCCCCAACCAACCTCAAATTTTGGTGTCACTTATCAGCATGTACTTGTAAAATATGGTCATTTAATTTACCACAATTCACACCTGAATATATTATTTAAAGAACAATCAAATTATGCAAATATTGTGCATGCCTTACTTTACAGCGAAAGACACAGAGAAGCTGGGTTAACAGAAAAGTAAAAAAAAAAAAAAACATTATTCATCCCCAAGGGACAATTAGTTGCTGGGCATACATTTTGCTTCACATTGACTGTAAACAATATCTAATGTAGCATGATTCAACTGTCAAAACTATCAGATCCCTGTATCTCTACAGAACGCACATAGTCGTAGCTGAAGAGTTATCTTGCATGCAGTCTGCTGCCTATATGTTAGCCAGCTAGCTAGCGAGCTAAGATTGGTTAATGTGATAAAATAATAAAAGGTTATATTGCTCTACATGATGCAAACGTGACAAGCTGCACATTGTTCTGAAACATATGTCGAGCTTATTATTGGCATCCCATTGGTTATACCAATCGTCATTAATCATTTCCACAACTTAAAAAGAGTCACTCAGCTCTGGGTTGCCCCATCCGCTGCGGACACAGCCTAATAAACGTTTGGATGATACGGAGACTTAATTTGGTCTAGCCTAACTTTAGCGATTATTATTAGGTTTTCTTCCAAAGGGGCAGCTCAGCCAAAGAGAGCAAATGAGCTGTTGCTCGGGTACCTTTAGCCCGGTCTTGTACACGTACCTGCTAAGTAATGTGTACTTCTCAACACTGGCCACAAGTAATGTACAGATGTCTCTCATCTTTCCTCTCAGTGAGGATTCTGATGACGATTACTGCGAATATGATGAAGAAGAAGAAGAAGAAGAAGAAGATGAGGTGTGCAAGATTTTAAAATATATTGTCGATGTTCATATTATTTTGGCATTGCTGTTGTGTTGCATGTTATTTACTATGTTGATTACATCGATAGCATATGACACATATTGAACAGTACATTCATCTGGAGCTGAAAGCACTCCCATTTTTTGCAGTCCATTGGAATCGAAGATGAAGAGGACGACGAAAAAGGGAGAACCTTGTTCGGTCAATACTGTGATGAGGTAATTTGTGTGTGTGTGTGTGTGTGTGTGGGTGGGCCGCACATCAGACTCGAACCCAGGCCGCTGCAAGGACTCAGCCTACATGGGGTGCACACTCTACTGGGTGAGCTAGAGGTCGCCCCTAATTTGTGTGTCTTAAAGCAATAGTTGAACATTTTGGAGAATGTGCTTATTTTTATTGCATTGTCCTTCAGCATAGACTCAAGAAAAAGAAGAAATAGAAAAAATAAGCTAAGCTGCTGGCTGTAGCTTCATTCATTTACTGTACAGACATGAGTGGAATCAATCCTCTCATCTCACTCTTGGGTAGAGGGCAACTAAGCGTAATTAAAATCAGAATCATTTTATTGCTAAGTAGTTTTCACATACGAGGAATTTCTCATGATATCACGGTGCATTACAAGAAACAACACAAGCAAAATATACACAAAACAAAAATAGAACCAAAGAAAAACAAGAGGGAAGCATAAATATGTACAAGTGAGGATTAATATAAAATAAGATAAGATTAGATTGCATTATTGTAACGCATTGTGTTATGAGTTGAGTACTCAGAGTGTGCAGAGATTATAAAGTGCAGAGTTCACAGATGTGCAATGAACAAGTAGTGATTTAAATATTGACAGAGATTATTTCTGATACGGTGCTTCTTTTTGTTTTAAATCGCCATTTTAAAATGAAAATGTATAGAGTCAGACCTCCATCTGGGCAGAAGATAAAAGACGACCAATTTCAACCTCATTGCACAGCTCATCAGGATGATTCACTGCTCAGGGTTAAAGTTTAGTGTGCGTTACTGGAAAAGGAGAGACACAGAAGGAATTGTAGAACTAAAATATCCCAAACTCCATGCAAAAATAATGTCATGGCAAACCTTCATTTAATAATTGAACCCAGTCATCAATTCTTTAATATATAAAGAGGCAGTTTTCTGTTTTTGATCTTTTTTTTTGAGGCTCTGTCTTAAAAGCTTGAACAAGCTGCTTATTCAGTCGTGAAAAAATGTTGAAAAGATCTTTTGGTTTCGTGACAAGCAGCAGCATTATCCTGTGAAAGCAGCGCTGACACTCTCCATTGATGTTCTGTAATCTCGTTTGAACGCAGGAGATTAGAGAACTGACTTTGACTTGAAGAGGTGGAATTAATCAAAAAGTTCTGAAGACAATTAAATGAGAATCATAATATTACCATGGTGAGAGACAAATAATCATTTAAAGGGTCAGATTGGATTTTAAAGGAATAGTTTGGCATTTTGGGAAATGCTCTTATTTAGAGAGTTAACTATGTATTGACCGAGCGCAGTGACTTCTTTTAGTCCAGACAACGAGCTGAGACTGCAGGAAGTCACTGCAGCTGTACAAGACATAGTTGCCACAAAAAACAACTTGTAATTTTAACAATTTTCTGTTTGTGTACAAACAAGATATGACATGTTAATAGTGCAGTCCTTGATTAAGGAAATATGTAGTCGACTGACACTCATACAATTTTTTCGACTAATCGATTAGTTGATTTAATCGACAGATCTGTAAAACTGAGTTTCTCCACAAAAAATCATGCAAAATAACCACTTTAAATCTTTGTTTACCAGAGATTTGCTCAGAAGTTTC
>JAOVVB010107294.1:0-12879 GCA_028570985.1 Heterobranchus longifilis | reverse complement strand
TTGTTTTCTTTTCCCTTTTTGTTGTTGTTGTATGCAAAACTAAAAAACTTCCAGCTCCAGGTTCTTTTTTCTTTTTTCGTTTCTCTCCTTTTTTGTTATGCCTGGCGTCTAGCCTTTCCTTATACTTGTATAGCTGGCTTGGAGCTAGAGTGGGGTGGGGTGGGTGCTATAGGGATTTATAAGGAGGTTTTAAAATTCTGTATCGAAACATTACATGTCTACCCTGTAATATCCCTGTTTTAAAATCAATAAAAATATTGTTGAACAAAAATGTTATGATAAATAAAAATGGTTTCGCAGTTACACAATTCCAAGGCATGTCAGTAACGTTATAGAAGGATGTAAGATCATTAAAGGAGGAATTTTTTATTGAAGATTAAAGAACTGCACTCAATCATTCCCATAACGTGTTTAATACAAAACCTTATCATTTAACTGTGTTTCCATCGCATATATCCTATAGAGTACATAGGACATAGCCAGCCTAGCGCGTTTCTGCAGGTCCTGGAGATCATATATACTGTATATACCCATCACTTTCTGGCAAATCTTGAAGACATATTGAATAGTGCTATAGCTGTAGTGAACCAATAATGATGGTTTGTAGAGTCATCTTTTTTTGAGGGTTGCATTAAAGTATTTGGGTGTTTCAAAGTAGCTCTTAACATTAATAAAATGCAGTAAATCATCGTGTAATCTCAGTGCCACGGAAGGAAGGTTGGGCCTAATTAGCATACCAAATGTACAAACTTCACAAATCAAATTTGAAAAAAAAAAAATCTATTTTTTATAGATAGATGTGCAAGGACAAGACAATAGTCTCACTCATCATTTTTATGAATATTCCTCCATTTTTGGTATAGTCTGAATCAATCTTTAAGCTCATATATTTCTTTTGCATTTTATTATTGCAGTGTTTGTTATTATCTTTCACTACTTTTAATATATCGGTTGTATTTGTGGAATATCATTTGCTCGATATTAATAGAAATCTGCAATACTTTACGGGTTAAGTCAATGAACGTCATTAATTATATACCATGTGTTCTTTCCCGTGCAATCAAATCAGAGAGGTACGCAGGCGGAGCCACGAGTAAACTTCTACTATAATAATTAATACAATAATATTTATTTAAGCATGGGCTATAAACCAAAATAGACCAAAACTGCATAAAAGCATTCTGGTCACATGAGCTGGGCTTGAAAGCACTTGAAAATCTTGAGTAGCACTTGAAAATCTTCGTAGATCTACGAGCGCTCTGGAGAAATCGTGCATCGTAAGGAGACAGAGTTATGAGGGCACCTGCTGGACAACCGGCAAATTGCACCTAAAATTTACTTCTCTTTAAAGTCATTTTTCATTTTATTCGTACGTATAATTTTATTCATTTCTATTTTCTACTCATTACACAATTCAATATAGAAAAATAACGAATATATAAATAAAAATGACAAATGTTAGAATGAAAAAAAAACACACGTATACGGACATTTCGAGGGTAGTACAAATGTTGTATTTAAAAGAAAATATTTAATGTGCTTTAAAGATGACACAAATAAAGGAGGAACTCAAAAACTGTGTCAATGACTTGCTGGCGTGCATGAAACCCAGCCATGTATTGAGCATGTCTTGGTTGAGCATGAAGTCTCATCTCAACTTCATTCTCTTCCTCCACCTCTTCATCTTCATCCCTGATGTCCAAGGGCACTCTTGCCCTCACTGCAATGTTGTGCAACATTTCTGTAGCTCCACCTCCTCTAAAATAATATCAATTTCCTCTTTTTGAAAAATGTCTTTTCTTTGTTTTTTGGTTTCAACCATTTTGCTAGTGTCTCCACCCCTAGGTATGTGCTTATTTTAACTTTTCTCCTATTAGCAAATGCACATCAGGTGAAGAAATTAATAATTAATTCTACTTAAATAATTAAGGTTTCATATAAATATCGCAAATGATGCTGATGTCATTTCCGGCAAGGACTGTTATTATTATATATTATATGCGAGGTTTGGGCAAGAAACTGTTTTTACAGAACGACATTTGCAGTTAATTTATGTTTTTAAACTTGCTCAAGAAGAAATCACAGGACTATTTATGTTATTCGAGTTGAATATACATTAACACAAGTAGAAGAAGGAACGGAATGCAAAACTTTGGATTGCTATAACAGCATGTGCAGCAATGACGAGCCATTCTACAGCGTGACATTTCAGCACTTGACCAATGGATAGCGACTCCTAAGTAGCACTTAAAGCAGGGCTACGTGCAATTGTGTTAAGTGCATTTTTGGAAAACGCACGTGAAACAATAACGGACGTTCGCAAAATGACGCTCTTAAGCGCTAAGATCAATCGTTATCGGGAAACGCAGCCCTGGTCTAATTCCACATCACATTCTCTCCAAACAAACTGTCACACATCAGGAGTCACAAAATCGGACACAAATATCGAAATCGGTTTTTTTGTTTGTTTTGGAAACAAATATTTCACAAATAAATGATTTTCTTGTTTTTTTTTTTGTTTGTTTGTTTGTTTTTTCTTTATCTTTATTACGTAATATTTGTTTTCAGTTAGTCTCAGTAGCTCATAACAGGGACAACAGACGCTTTAGTACGCTTCCAACTGATCATGAAACCGTTTTGTTTATTCGTTTAATAGTCGTGCCGAATTTGTAACACGACGAATATTAAATCGATTTGGATGCAGAGATTACGGATATTAATCAGAGATTACAGATATAAACGCTTTTCACGTTTTGCTGTTTTTTTCATTAAGCACGGTAAGTCTAATCATATATTATGGACAAAAATATACATTACACATGAGGCATGCTAAATATAGTTATATAAACGTTTTTAAATGAAATACAGTTAATTATTTCATTGGCTATTAATCGTATCTTGTCGTTATTATGGTGGAAATGGATGTGGTTTATTAAATGAGTTGCTGAAGCCACGAAATACAGAACATTTAAGAAAAAAACATTTTATAAAGTGATAGTCGATTTAAGAAATATTGACGTCAAATCCATGATTTGGAATTGTGTTGCTATTCCAAATCACGGGAATTGATTTAATCGATTCGAAGAGTCGATTCCACGCACGACTTTCTTTATTCTTGAATCGCATTGTTTTACTGTGTTTGTGTTTTTTTTTTTATTACTTACTGTAAGAATTTTAAGAATTGCTACTACTTCTTCCATTAATAGTAATATTAATAGTGTCGTTGTTCTTACCCTTTTTTATTATGATTATTTTGCAGAAAGGCGTTCTGCAATACCAAAACGACACAACAAACAGAGGTTCGTCCCAGATTCGTACAGTTCAACATTAAGATTTCGTGTGTGACCAAGAGAGACAAAAGTTACCAAGAGGGACAATAATATGTAGACTGGTGGAACTGAGACAAAGGAGACAATCGCACGACCTCTTGATTACCTGCGTGCTCTCCGTCTCCGTTCGATTGCTGCCACATGCATCCTCATAACATGCACTTTAATCTACAAACTATAAAAAAAAAAAAGAAATACAAAATTTGACAATGGCTCAAACAGTGGAAGTACAGCTTAGAGATCCTCTTTGGAGGAGGGAAGATATCATTCAAAAATGTTTGGATGGACTGGAATCTACGAATGGGCCAGTGGCCTATAAAAGTGGAGAAATAAAAAAATATGACCCCCAAATGGCCTTGGTGATTCCAAAGGAAAGACCATGCATAATAAAAATTAGAAATGTCACAGGAGATAGCGTCACAAATGGACTCGGATGTTATTATGGTAATGGTCATGTCCTCACCGCCTTACATGTTATTCAGGATGCAAGTCTAGAGATGTCTCAAACACTCATAGCCTTCCCTGCTGGAGAGATTATGCTGGTCTATAAAGCTGTCTTTACAGAATCTTGTAACAAAGACAGAGATAGAGACCAGGCTTTCATTAAGTTACTTGGCGATACAAGTCCACTTGGTGATGGTTTACAAAATCAGATTAGTAAAACTATAGAAAATGGAAGTGTGTATTTTTACTCATTTGCCTCCAATGGGGATGTTCTGAAGCAGGAAGGTCAAATCTGTCGTCCAAATTTGAACATGAAGGCACAAATGTGTATTGATGAGTTTATAATATCAGTAGCAGGTAACCCTGGAGACAGTGGCTCAGCTGTTTACAATACTAACGGTGAACTGATCGGCATTTACAGAGGGAGCTTTTCGCTTCCTGAACTTAAATATGGCCGTTGTTCTAAGATTCCTTCCCACCTTGTGCCTTGGGTCCAACCAGTATATTCTAGGCCTAACTCTGGGTGGAAAAAACTTATTGTAGACCTAATTAGTCTACTGATACAGTTCCACTTAGCTTGCAGTCAGCTTTAATACCGAGCATAAATCTTTTTTTGTCATACGTCGTCGGAATTGCTCGCTTTTTAGCTTGAAGTGGTTTGAATTTTTGTCAAACTGATGTTTTTGTATGTCATACAGTGTCGAAATAGTATGCGTCGTCGTCGTCGTCATCAACTTTCATGACATGCTGCAAACATGTCATAGGAATTCAACACAAAAAGTAACAATAGACAGCCTCATCAATTTTCTAAGAGACAAATGCTGCCTAAAAGAGGCACGGATTTCAATTGTGGTGAGTGTTGGAGAGACCAGAGCAACAAAAGTAATGCCTGACTCAGCAACAAATATAACATTTAAAGGTTGCTGAAAAAACAGGGCATTAGAGGAGAGCCCATAGCTACTGAAACGCGTCTACAGCGACAGCCTTACGACAGGCGAATGAATTTCTCCTTCTCTTCTGGTCTCTCTTTCCTTCTCTCCTCTCTCTCTCCCTCTCTCTCCTCCTCCCCTGTCTCTCTGTCGAGCTATACATGTCGCTCCTGAGCTGCCAGTGATCCAGACCCCCTCTGCCCTCGGGCCCACCAGGGACTCGTCCTGGTGTCTCGCTTCTGGTTGGAGGTCTCGTCACATGAATTCCCCGTGTGGTCTGTCTGCGATGCGTGTGGTGACTGGGGACGGTGGCACTTTAACATGAAGATGGTCCTGTCCTTGGCTGATGCTGACAGCTGTTCTTTGAAGACTTGTGACTGCAGTTGCTCGATAGTTCAGGCCTGGAATTTTCTACAGCCTACCTGAACCTCCAATAATAAACTGTCATATTACAACTGTCATACATCAACTGTTATATTTAACTGCCATACACAGTGTGACTGCAGATCAATCCCTGATATCTGTAATCACCCAAATGAGGATGGGTTCCCTGTTGAGTCTGGTTCCTCACAAGGTTTCTTCCTATTGCCATCTCAGGGAGTTTTTCCTTGCCGCTGTCGCCGTCGACCTTGGCTTGCTCATCAGGGACAATCTAATCAGTTTGATTCATAGACATTCACATTTCGTACAAACTTCTATAATTTCTTTAGATTGTGTAAAGCTGTTTTGTGACAATGACAATTGTTAAATGATGCACTTTACAAATAAAATTGGATTGAATTGAATTGAATATGGCCGCTGTTCTAAAATTCCTTCCCACGTTGTGCCTTGGGTCCAATTAGCATAAAGTAGGCCTAGCTCTGTGGGAAAACTGCATTGTTTACCTATTTAGTCTACTGATACAGTTCCACTGAGCCTGCAGACAGCTTCAATGCTGAGCATCAAAGTGTTGTTTTTCTATGTCATACTGTGTTGAAACCGTATGCGGCGTTGTCATCAGCAGGTTTCATGTCATGCTGCGAACATGTCATAGAAGACTTTAAGCAATGAAGAGACTCTTACCCCCAGTAAAACATTTTAATGGTGCAAACGTTTTTAAAGAAAACTGTCTGTGAATGACGATCTTGGCTGATGTAGCTCAGAGTCCGCTGCAGTCATTCTAGTGAACATTCCAGTGGAATACTCTTAGGAAAACCAGACTGGTTTGATCACCAAAGCCATTTTGTTCTTGTAGGATAATGTATAACCTCATACTGACCACCACACCATTGGCACAAGTGCATTAGTGTAGCAGGGGATTATATAGAGAAAGAAAGAGAGCTTTTACTATTATATGTGTTCCATTATTCTGCACATTCAAGACCTACTCTGACTTGTATAAACATGACACCCAATTTTATTTACTCAATAATGTCAACTTTATCTATTTTCAGCTATAGGTAATGGAAATTTTAGGAAAAATTGGAATATTGTGATAACTTTCATTGTCTTTTGGAATTTAATTTATGAAGCGAAACTCTCGTATATTTCATATTCAATACGTGTAAAGTGAAATATTTCCAGCCTTGTTCGTTTTCATTTCTATTATTACAGCTCACAGCTAATGAAAATCAAAAATTCAGTACATAACATATTACAATATTCCATTTTGTGTGTGAGTAAATTACTATTCATACAGTATAAATACAATTTATCTCTTGGTCTAGTTCAGTACTTGCATGGGGAAGCCTGCTAACTTAACAGTTTTCTAGAAGACCATCACATCTAAGGAGCATAAGCCACAGAAGGAAATGGGCTACAACTGTTAAATCCCTAGTATTAAGCTATCATCAACCTTCAGATATCACTGACATCAATTATGTGGATGTTGCACCTTACTAGGATACTATGATACTAACACAATTGGCCATACACATAAAACTAACATGTTCCATGACCTTGTTCTTGTTCTTTAGAATCGTGCCAATGGTTGAACAATTCATGTTAAAAGAACGAGACATGTCTGCCCTCTTTTCACCTTGATCTATTCTCTCAATTATTTTTACTTTTGTCTCCACTGGTTGGATCTAAGGGAGTTTTTCCTTGCCACCATCGCCCTCAGCTTACTTATCATAGACAATCTTATCATTATAATTCATACTTTTTTCTATTTTTTTCTAGTTTACATCCATAATTCTTTTATACCTGCTTTTTGACAATGACCAGTGTTAACAGTACAAATTAAATTTAATTGAATATCACCACCAATCTGATTTTGTTTTTTTCTGAATATCACCACCAATCTGATTTTGTAAGTTGTTGCCCTAGCAAGAAGATCCTTTTGGCAGGCCTAAATCTACCTGTGGATGCAACAAACATGGACATGAGAAGGTTTTTTCAGCCTTCAGAACAAATAGTTTTGTGCTTTAAAAAAAAAAATGTAATAAGGTTAAAGAGATTATAAGTTTAAAATGATAAAGATAAAAATGGTTATTAATAACAAGTTAATCAATCTTCTTGCCCTGGTCCTTCCTGCTAAATGTGCCACATTTTAAACAAATGTGTCAAACACATCCAATTCAGTTTCTATTCCATTTGTTTGCTGATTTGACTTTTAGTTGGTTGCAGGGACGGAGAAGGTGCAGTAGTTTGAGCTGGTGAAGCCAAAACAAAATTGATGAAATGTTCTATCAAATGCTCTAACCCTGATGACGTTAAATAATACTAGGGAATGTTTTGTTACCCACAATACCTCTGCAGGGGAAGGATAAGCTTTTGCTCTATGAACTGGGCTCCTTACACTGGACTTATTGATAATATAATAGAGGATGTCTTTTAAAAGTCAGAGCTGTGAACAGTGCGTTTTTGTTTTTATATGTTTATGCACCTTCATTAGCAGTTGACAGAATGCTGTTTTTAGATGTTTTTAAAACTATATATTGTTTTGAATTATTGAAAGAGAGCTAAATATTTTTGTTAGCCAGAGGTTTTAAATGTTCTGACATCTGAACCACCCGAAACCACATAATGGATGACAGAAAAGTCTTTTAAAATTGCCAAG
Source organism: Heterobranchus longifilis (assembly GCA_028570985.1). Taxonomy (NCBI): domain Eukaryota; kingdom Metazoa; phylum Chordata; class Actinopteri; order Siluriformes; family Clariidae; genus Heterobranchus; species Heterobranchus longifilis. Next base: position 5,137 of record JAOVVB010107294.1, on the reverse strand, counting down.
TAAGCATGACATTTGTGATATTTGGAGGATATTCACAATAACCAGAGACGCCATACATGGGCACATGAAAGAGATAATGTCCCGTCTCTGGTCAGGCATAGCAGAAGGTAGAGTTTTAAAACTCACATTAACACTTTCTTTTGGTGTTGTATTATTATTAGTATTATTATTTTTTTTTCCTGTTTCTTTGACTGATCACAGTATGGAATGTAATAGCCATGAGCTAAATAAAGTAAATTAGTGCATATTGGCGAATTTTACTATAAGCCTATAATCAATGTTCATTTTATGCACAGCAACATCTGGATGTACAAAATCAGCAGAAATTACACCTTTTTTATATTCTACTCAACTGGGAAATAAAGACTTTAATGACTTTTAAAGAACCTACAGTCAACAATGTACAGAAGGTGGAGCAGTAGGTCTAAAGATGAGATCTCTCCATGTTGTGGCACAAATACCAGACAAGTGAAAATCTGCTTTGACAGAAAGTGAAAGGGCTTTTTCCCCATCTTTTTCCATTGCTGATCCTTAGGCCTGACTTTCATATCATATACTGTAGACAAACATTCTATAAATATTAAGTAAATGCAGTCAATAAGACAAACTGAAATACAGAGCCTGACTTACCATAGAGCACTGAACTTAGGCTTAATCAGAATGTCAGACCTGCATGGTGAGCTTCATATAAAGTGCCTGAAACAAAAACATGGTGACTTGCAATGGGAAATTATACAACATATTGTAGCCATCAGCTTCTTTTATTTTGCTTTATTTTGGGCATTATATTATTTGAGTATGTTTATTAACTTTGCTTTATTTTGGGCATTATATGTCCTGAAAAAGAAATCATCTAGACAGCGGTTAACTTCTGTAATTGGCCAAGCAATGATGTCTGGATGGATTAGCAAGAGAAATATTATTAAAGAAGTGTGTCTGGTTAAGATTGGTGAAAAGGAAAATAATGGGAATAAAAATGTAGGGTGCTGTAAGGGAGTTTTACAGAAAATAACGATAAATAAAGAAAATAGTTTTATGGAAAATAATGGTCTGATTTACTGCACTGTTTTTGTTTGACTTTGATAAAAATCACAATTGTTACTCATGAAGTAGGTAAATATAGTTATATACTGTAAATATGTTTTAAATAATAAAGGTATTTATTTCATAGGCTATTAGGATTGTCCAATATTGCTGTTATTATGGTAGAAATGGTTGTGGTTTCATTGAGTTGCTGAAGTTATGGGATACAGAACATATGAGAAAGGTTGATACAGTGCTGGTAGTCGATTTCAGAAATATTTGCATCAAGTCTGATTCCTGTTCCTAATGATGGAGTTGATTCCAAAAGTCAGTTCCTCGCACTAATTTTCTTGAACTGCTTTGCTAATTGTGTTTTTCTTTAACTTAGCATAATATAAACATAATTATTATTTACTGTAAATATATGAAAAATGTATTATCTAAAAAGATAATAATAAAAAAAAATGCTATTATTCTGCTACAAATAGTCACATGAATAGTCCTGTTGCACTTACCTTTTTTTTTCTTTTGCAGGAAAACTTTTTGCGAAAGAAAGACTATGCATAATAGTCCTTATGAGCAATACAAAAATATTAATTCCGAATGTTAATTCCAGCTTATCTGGAGGAGACGGCAGCACAATCTTCTTGGTGTAAGATTAATAACTTGGACTTAAATGTGTCAAAAACCAAGGAGATGATGGTGAGGAGAGGAAAGCAAGACTCTCGGTACACGGCACTCAAAATCAATGGGACACTGGTGGAGATGATGACCAGCTACAAGTATCTAGGAGTCCACATCTCTGAAGACTCACCATCCTAATCACAATCTGTTTCAGTGACTGCCATCTGGTAAGATACTCTGGTCACGTACTGAAAGACTGAACAGCAGCTTTTTCCATCAGGCATTAAACACAGAACCTCATCAATGACCAACAAAATTAGCACACAGTTACAGACACTGCTAATAGTCACTTTATCACATATCCTTGCACACATATCACAGATTATAACATATTCTGTATAATTTATATTATATTGTAAAAAATTGATATCATAGTCTCCTTATTTTTATTTTTATTTTGTACATACTTATTCATTTATTAGTAGTAGTGTTTTTTTTATTATTTAAAATGAAACTGTGTATTTTTAAACCTTTGCCTCCAATGGGGATGTTCTGAAGCAGGAGGGTCAAATCTGTCATCGACATTCAGAAATGAAGGCACAGATGTGTACTGGTGAATTTGTAATATCTGGATCAGGTAAACCTGGAGACAGTGGCTCAGCTGTTTACAATACTAACGGTCATGGCAACTGGCATATATTAAGGGAGCTTTATGTGCCCTGGACATGCATATACTGTATGGCCACTGTTCCAAAATTCCTTCCCACCTTGTGTCTTGAGTCCAAACAGTATATACTGTATAGGCCTAGTTTCCCCATTCTATATGACCCAATGCTGTTTGCCTATCGGGTTGCCACATGGAGAATTATTCAGGCATGGGCAGAGGTTGCAGAATTAGTTGGTGAATCCGGTATGCATGCATGCATTGCGGACTTTGTTTTGTTTTGTTCCATATCCTATGTGTCGTGTTGCTTTTCAGACGCATCCCATAAGCGGTTCTCTGTGCCGCTCCGCTCTGTCTGTTGTCTGTTGTCTTTTGTTGTCTCTTTTTTGTATAGAAATGGATAGTTTTTAGGTTAACTTAAAAATGTAAATCTTCCGGTAAAGTGTGTTGTTAATTTATGTTGTTGCATGTATGTAGCACCTTGGTTCTAGAGAAACATTGTTTCATTTCACTGTGTACTGAACTGTATATGGTTGGAATGACAATAAAAGCATACTTGACTACTAAACATACTTGCTTAGTGTAGCTTTGACAGAAGGATCATCTGGTATCTTCCTGAAAGTAGCAACCTACCAATCAGAGAGCACTTTCCCCATGAATACTCAAACTATGCCAAAAGTCAAGTTGATCTGCTCCGTGTCCAGAATGTTGCAGAGAACAAAGAAAACCTGTAACATCAAGACCATGTTTGCACATGGTCTGAAGCAGCTGTTGATGCCTGTTGTTCCCTTGGTACATCTGCATAATCTGCATCACCCGGATCTCAGTATGTCTGGCAGACATCTTATCCTGGATGGCAGCTCATCAGCTGACGCTCAATCTAAAACCGAACTGCTGTTCATTCCCTGGTCAAGACCTTGTGATCTCCCTGGACAACTATCAGATCACTCCTTCAGCAACTGCCCGCAATCTTGGGGTAGCTCTGGACAATCATCTGTCATTTTCCCCACACATTGCAAACCTTACTCGCTCCTGTCAATTTATTCTTTACAACATCAGAAGAATTTGTCCATTTCTTTTTTGACCGCCTACTCAAGTACTTGTTCAGTCCCTTGTTATTTCAAGACTGGACTACTGCAACTCACTCCTGGCATGCCTGTCCCTGTCCACCATTTGTCCGCTGCAGATGATCCAGCATCTCATTTTCAACCTTCCCAAGTTTTCCCACACCACACCACGTCTCTGCTCCCTGCACTGGCCCAGCACCCACTTACCTGGTTTTAATCACACCACACACCGCACCACGATCCCTCAGATCCTCCAGCACTCCTCACCTAGTCCCACCATCTCTTGGGGATCAAGGAAAATGTGCATCTTTCATGTTTTTCTGTTCTGGCATCTAAGTGGTGAAATGAACTTCCTCTATACGTCCATACAGCTGAGTCTCTGGCAATCTTTAAACGATGATTTAAGACAAATCTGTTTCTTCAGTACTTGGGCTAATCATCTTCCCCCCCCCCCCCCCAAAAAAAAATCCCAACAGTGTTTGACGGATAGTACTTAGTTACTAACCTAGTAACCCCGTGTATAAGGAGCTATCCAATGATGGAAACTACAAAACACTTTTGCAAGTCACTCTGAATAAGAATGTCTGCCAAATGCCTAAATGGCCTTTTGTAAAAATATTTTTTTGTGAAGACACTTATCACATTATCACTGCCTGTGGCATTTATCACATCGTTATTATTTTTTATCCTTCAGAGACGATTCTGTCACTTCTGGTTTCTAAAATGAACAGTTAGCTAGAAAATATGCACTCTCCTACATTAGCGTGAACAGCAGTGGTGGATTAATTTGTTTGGGCAGAAAGTTAATGGCCAAATATCAGCATCTGCATGAATGCTGACACATTGAAGTACTGTAGTGTTAGAATCAGCTGCCTGATAACACACTCCATTGCCAGAAAATCGTAGAACTCAGGTGTCAGAATCTGTACGTGGGCAGAGAAGCGGGTTGCCCTCTAGTTGCTAATAAAATAAATATTATTGCAAGTGTTTGTCTGACTGTGGAGTTTAATTCTTGTCTAAATTCTTTTGGTTTTGCCTAGAGTCAAGCATTTTCATTATACTGCACACAGATGTTTCCATCAATTTCGACATGTAAATAGAAAACTTGTCACATAAATTATTTACAAACTAAAGGTAGTTTGTAGTAACTCACTAATCAAAATGTTATGATGAGACTTCCGGTTAGCAGCCACATGGAGTAGACGTGCGAGTTAGGTGCTCCGACAATTTTAAATTCCTTCACTTCCTTATCCGTTTCTAAATGCTAAACTAAATCTTTAGAATACAATAACTCTATACTCTACCCCATGGTTACATACTTTTTTCATTTATAATGGCTACAAGGAGTGTTAAAAGCGGGAAAAAAGACGACACTGTGACCGCTCTAACAGTCGAGGCTATTTCTGCGCTGTTAGATAAACATTGTGAAGCGTTAGCGGCTGAATTTAAATCTTCGTTTAGTTTACTGGAATGTAAACTAGACCAAATTCAGGACCAAGTAGAGGACCATGGACAGCGCTTACCTTCACTAGAACTCGCTACAGATGACCTGAGTCAGCGTGTGACCGAGTTGGAGAACATCTGCTCCGGACTTCGGGAAAACAACTCTAACGGCCAAAGTCGTAGACCTAGAAGGCCGGAGCAGGAGACAAAACCTGCGTGTCCTGGGTCTTCCAGAAGGCACTGAGAGTGGACTCCCTACCGAGTTCTTCTCGAAATTTCTGTGCGAGGTGTTTGGGAGTGAAACGCTTCCATCCCC
>JAOVVB010107284.1:0-12880 GCA_028570985.1 Heterobranchus longifilis | reverse complement strand
TGTCTGTCTGTCTGTCTGTCTGTCTGTCTGTCTGTCTGTCTGTTTGTCTGTCTGTCTGTCTGTCTGTCTGTCTGTTTCTCTGTCTGTCTGTCTGTTTGTTTGTCTGTCTGTCAGCAGGATTACTGAAAAACTACTGGCCTGATTTTCATGAAATGTGGTGGAAAAATGTGTAGCATGGGCCAAGAAAGAACCAATTAAATTTTGCAGCGAATACACAAATTATTTTTCTCTTCCGTTAACATTGCGAGACAGGACGTGGCCTTGGTGGAGCTCTGCTCTCTCAGATTCCATGATAACGTGTTATCTGCTGGATTGATATGAATATATAAATGCAGGAAATAAGATTCATGTTTTTTCTTTTTTTTTTACTCCCGATGCTGATGATTGTTAACATTGTCACTTTTTTCACTGTGACAAAAAAACAAAAGAGAACCACTGTCCTGAAATGAAACTAACATTTTGCTGATCCAGTGTCCATGAAGGAGCAGATTGTGTCTTAGTGAAAATTTGGCGGGACACCTGGACTAACATGGATCCAACCTGTGACATTCTTGTTCACTGGAGTCTTTGTAACCACCAGGTCTTCCTGCTGTGACTAATGACGAGACATGCTGAGCATTTATTTGTGTTTTTCACTGTAGTTCACTAACGGAGATGGAGAAGTGGATGGAGGACATACAGGTGGCGATAGAGACGGCGAAAACCAGCAACGGGCCGTCATCGGACCTTCTGACCAGCAATCTGACAGACAACAGTAAGTTAACATACAGTTGCATATAGGTATGGGGCGGTATGAAAATTTCACGTCACGATTATCCTGTCCAAAATAATTGCAATTCACGATATAATCAACAAAATATGTGTAAACCTCTTTACCTTACATTTTGCTTTGTTGTGACTTTTTTCTCGAAACATTCTGACTTTTTTCTCATAAAATTGTGACTTTTTTTCTTGTATCATTACCATTTTTTTCTAAAAACATTGTGACTTTTTTCTCATGAAATTGTGACTTTTTCTGTAAACATTCCGACATTTTTCTCATACAATTGTGACTTTGTTCTCATAAGATTCTGCCTTTTTTTTCTTGAAACATTATGACTTTTTTCTCAAAACATTAGGACTTTTTCTCATGAAATTATGACTTTTTCTGTAAACATTACAACTTTTTTCTCAAAGAGAGTTTTTTTTAAGAAACAAATATTTTTTATTGCATCACAGATAGGACACTAGTCAACTGCACTCAATTCATGAGGATATTCACGATCCATCAACCATCAACGATGGTTGCATATGAAATGCATACTTACAGTAACTGTCAGAAAATACATTTTGAGTAAAAACCGACTGAAATCCCAGATACACGAGACTGCGTTTGATTTGTGAATGATCTGACATGTCTGTGCTTTAGCGCCCTTCTCCCCTCATCACCCTGCCCATTGTCTAGCAGTAACAACCTCCTGACTTTCCCAGAATGCCCCGAGGACTCCACGGTGGAGGCGGAGTCTGAGGACGACATAACTGCTTCGCACACCTCGCTGGAGAGGCCCGCCCCTCACCGTGGTAACACCATGGTGCACGTGTGCTGGCACAGGAACACCAGTGTGTCCATGGTGGACTTTAGCGTAGCTGTGGAGGTACCGGACAAACCTCCGACCTGCCTCTCCCCTTCCTGCTTCACTGTTTTCTTTCTGTCTGAGTGTGCTGTACCTGAATTCACTTTGATTATCTCTCACTGGGAGCAGTATCCTCCTGCGCTGCACGCCATCATCACACTACTTCTTACTTAAAAACTGATTTTGGTGATTGCTAATGAACTGAAATGATTTTAAGGCTCATTCTTTTCATTGTTTACTTTTCAAAATAAAAAGTCAAAATACTGACATAAGAAATGAGTAAAAAAAAAAATCTGATTAGTAAACAAATAATAGAAAGTCATGCCATTTACAATACAAGAATTCAATCATTTTCTGTAAGAAAAAAAAGTTAATAGATGATCAGTAGCTCATTCACTTTTTCCATATTAGGAAATGTACTTTTTGGGAGCAGAGGGACATAAAGTTTAGGTGAAATTCTGTTTAAAGGTGCTCTGTGGAGTTAGTTATGTCTCCATTCAGTGTTACTCACCACACTGTATTGTGTGTGTGTTCTTGAGGTCTAATGACTACATTGTCTTCTTCATAAAACATTTGCAAACTATTTAAATCTGCAATAACTGTTTGTCTGTTTTTGGCGACTTGTTGTAACAAGTTGTAAACACAACACTGACATGTCACCCATCTTTAAAGTTGATAATTCTCTGTAGTTTCATCACTACATTGGCACTTTATATGTTGTTATTATAAAAATAGCAACTATAGCCACTTTAAAATATTTTAAATCATGCATTGTTTGCATCCATGTTTGCTAGCTAGCGTTCGTCCTCTTTTCTTTGCACATTATCGCCACCAGCTGTCGATCAGGTGGAATAGCGTGAAACAAATTGCAGGATAAGAATCAACCGTGTGCTCGCACATATGCATGATGTGTATCCTCATGCACTTGCACGGTACAAACAAAACCCACTTGTAAAAACCGCATTACGAAAGGACTAAAACTTCACATGGTACCTTTAAACTCATCTGCTCCTGCAAACTGAAATTGATAGGCCTCACAAATCTTGCATCAATTTTTGTTTGATTTTTATGACCTTACCTTGTTGTTGTAAGCTGTTTACTTGCTCCGTTTGCAGCCTCAGTGAGGATACTGTTCCCCACTCACTCGTTTGGCTAACAGTAACCTGTGTGACGTCCTTATCTGAACTCAAAACTGTGGCTTTCCTGTGTGGTTCTGTCCTTTTTCTTCTCCCCTGGCACTCGAAGTCTCTTGATCGTCTATAAATAGAGCGAGAGCAGTACGTAGATGTGTTAAACGTCCTCATCTCACACTAACAGAACGGATCCTGTTTTGCCCTGATCTAGTTCTGCTCTTCCTCTGTGGTTGTAACAACGTCCTCTTCACAGCTTTGCCTGGACACACTGTCGTCGGCCTTGGTGTTTATCCCTGCACACTGCATGCCTGTGTTTCACCGACTCAGTCTCTGTGTTTCTGTCCTTCCCTCCCTGTCTGTTTTTTTTCTCTCTCTCTCTCTCTGTCTCTCTCTTCTCCCCATGCGTCTGTGCGTTCCTCCGTGGTAGAGGACCCTAGTCCAGTCAGTGAGAATAAGGCCCCCCTGGTGGGGCCCCCCAGTGGCCAGGGACCTGTGCCTCTGTCTGTTATCTGCTGGTACCGAGTTCAGAGCCTCTCCTTTAGTGAATCCTGCAGGAGTCTAGAGGTAAAGGAGCCAGGCAGACAGGAGAGGCCCTGTGTTTGTGTTTACTGCAACTTTCACCGTAGAGGAAAAGTTCTAAAGTGCTTTGTAGAAAAAAAAAACAGTAGAAGTTGCTGCGGTGCCTCATGCCGTTACAGATCAGTGACACATTAATTGGTTTTTACAGAAACTTGTGATTTAAAATTAAATTCACGATAGAAGCACTATAATCATTAAACATAATGTAACAGAAGGGCCAACAATTGTTCAAGTCAGTACCTGTTTTCTAATTACTTTATCTTTCAAACTATTAGAAGATAAATACATTAAACCTGCTTAGCAACAGTAGATTTACAGTTTATTTGGAATTACAAGATAAGCACAGAAGTTAAACGGAGGCTGGTTATATTCTGTATTTACGTTATTGTCAGCAAATGTCACAAAACATCCAAAACCAACAACATGTTAGTTCATCTCTCAGTACTTTCTGACTTGCCTGTCTGTCACATAAACAGACATAAATCTGTAAAATCAGGTCACAAATACATAGTTATACCGAAATAACCCAGTGCCAAGTAGTATCGAAACTTCTCCAATCAATACCTGCATTTGATCCTTTTTGTACCCAGATCTAGGAAAAAATGACTATTGATACGATTTTGCTCGCAGCCAATCACCATAAGCATTCTTCAATTTCATGTGACCTGTGATTGGCCCACAGCAGCAGCTGCATGGTGTATTTCACAGATTTAGCAGTTCAGATATCAAATGAAGTACTACATTGATATCGGTATCACTTTAAGGGTACTGGTATCGTAATTTTTGAAACGACACCCAGCCGTAGTTTCATTCTTAAAAAAGGCCCAGTAATTTCCTAAAACAGCATGAGAATATGTATTTATAGATGTATTTATATTTTCAGCAGCAGGACAGTGTGTGTGCGATTGACTCAAAATAAATGATGCACATTTTCATTGTAATGAACGTGTTAGCCAGTGCAGCAGTGTGGCTCATTAATGTGTTTTTAATAGTTTTTGGACAATAATGTCGCTCTATGATCCAGAGGATTCATCTGTATCAGGCTCTCGAGGATCAGTTCACTGTTGGTTTTGGGTTTTTTATGACTATTATGTTAACAATAAAAAAAATGGAGAATATCACCAGACATATCCTTTAATATAACATAATCCTTCCACATTTTTAGTCAAACATCTCAGTACTTTACACTAGTAGTGGTATTATAATGTGTATGGATTTATATCGTTTTAGATGTAAAAGTTGTTTTTTGTCTTTGTAGAATCAGCTGTCTGGAAACTTACTGAGGAAGTTCAAGAACAGCAACGGCTGGCAGAAGCTCTGGGTGGTCTTCACCAACTTCAGCCTGTTTTTCTACAAGTCTCACCAGGTGACGAACATTCAGCTCTTGTTTGTCCAGCGAACACATCGCAGCCTCTCCCACGTCCGTTCTCTCCTCGCTCTGTTGTGTTTACCCTCCTCTGGGCGTAAAGGCATCACATCTCTTTGCAGAATGTCAAATCTCTGTGCCATGACAGAGGTTTACAGGCGTTCCCATGCTGCTTTCTTTTTATCTCACGTCTTCACCCCAGAAACTTTTTGTTGGCTGTTTTACATTTTCACAAGTTTGATTGTTTTTCAATCAAACAAATGTCGTGTAATCAATACAAAACCAATGTTTATATTTAAAAAGAAAGCCATAAAAGTACTCTTTATTAAATTAATAATAATAATTTTAATCGTTGAGGTTTTATAAAGTTAGGAATATGCTTGAATTTGAATATACTCCTTGAAAAATGCTTGATCTTTAACATAATCTGATGTTTCATATCTACACAGTCACTCATGTAAACTGATGTGTGGTATGAAGTCGTGCGGAGGAACAAAACCGAGTCGCAGCTGGAACGTGGCGCACACGTTATCAGCTGATAAAACAAACAAAGTGATAATATACAGTGATTGCTGTGGGTATAAAGGAATTGTGTATACTTTATTTTTCATAATTGCATTTATAGTGACAATGTAGATGTGATGATAAATGCTTTGAGAGTCTGGATATTTTTGGTTTAGGTACCTTGAAAGTGCTTGAAAAGAGTTTGAATTTTACTCTTTAAAAGCTGCACAAACCCAAAAACAAATTACTACCTGAAAGTATTCAGAAGTTGTTTAAAATATGAAAAAGTCAGCATGACATTAGAGAATTATGCATGTTTAAGAAACAAAAGTTCAGAACTGATGTAAAAGATCGTTGTACTGTATTTCTGTTAAAGTCCACATAAGAACAAAAGAATAATCTGGTGAAACTCGTCTGGCTACAAGAGAATGTGACGACGTCAGCAGGAACACTCGGGTCAACATCGACAGCATTCGATTGAAGGACCTTCATTTGGTTTTGGGGATCAAAACGTCAAACTATAATAACAGCGTAACTTTATTTCCGGCCAATCACATTCAGTCTCGTGTATCTCACGTCACTGTTTTGTACGGTGGCCGACAACATTTCCATTAGGAGAAATGTGCTGCAGAAAGCTAAAACAAATATGTTAACAGAAAAATGCTGCAAATACAGAAACGATGCAAAGAAAAAACAACGGAAGTTGCTGTTCCACTCGGCACTCCCCCCTAGATGCCTGGAGCGCTTTGCATAATTTCTGTATTTGCAGTGTTTTTCTGTTGCATTTGTTTTCGAGTTTGTGTTTTTTACTTTGCAGCATTTCTGTATTTGTAGCATTTTTCTGTTGCAATTGTTTTTCGGGGTTTGTGTGGTTTTTCTTTTAACTTTGCAGCGTTTCTGCATTTGCTGCGTTTTTCTGTTAATGTATTTGTTTTGGCTTTCTGCAGCACATTTCTCCTAATGGAAGTGTTGTGGGCCGTTGTAGCGTGATTGCCCTTGTTGGCCACCGTAGTTTCGGCAGATAACAGGATGCTGACTGCAGTTCACTTAACGGCCACCAGTGTCATTCATTTTCTGAAAATTCCACATAGTACCTTTAAATAAATGATCTGAATACTTCTTCCACTGCTGGCTGTGGTGCATGGTTTTCTGTTGTACTGTTTTGTTGGAAGCAATTGATCTGTTTGTTTATTGTTGTTTTTCTTTAATCCCAAATTGTTTGTGTGATTATTAACAGACCAAAATTCAAACGTCAATTGAAATTTTCCCCCCAGGATGATTATCCACTGGCCAGCCTTCCTCTGCTGGGTTACTCAGTCACCGTCCCCTCAGAGTCCGAAAACATCCACAAGGACTACGTCTTCAAACTGCATTTCAAGTCTCACGTCTACTATTTCCGATCGGAGAGTGAATACACTTTCGAGAGGTACGGAGTGAAATCACCCAGATGCACATTTCCTAAATGTATTTGCAATTTTTTTTGTTAGTCAGAGCGCTGATAAAAAGGCCTTTCTCTGCCTGCAGGTGGATGGAGGTCATCCGCAGCGCTACGTTCCCCTCCAGCGGCGCTCGAGTCCTGAACAGCAAAGAGTCCCATCTTCACTGAGTTGGCTCTCCTCGTTTCCTCACGCCGTCTCCTTCAGGTGGCACCTGCCCCCCCCACCCCCTGGACTCTTTGCTTTTCTTTTCTACACATATCTGGGACATTTGTACATGTGTCCATGCACATTTGGTGCTTTTTAATGCTTTAATGGTGACATGTCCGCTGGTTTAGACTGCATCAGAGACTGCATTTTTTGGCATTTTTACTCTCAACTCTGAAACCTCTTTTTAAGGATGTCATTTTATACTGTTTTCTACTGGTCTGAACCACTTCCTATCTTTCTGGTTTTACATTTTGTCATTGGTTGTTTTGACAGCAGGAACACAGTTGATATAGATACCCAGCATTATTTCTTAGATGGTTAAACTATCACTGCATTGTCATAACGTTTTTGTCTACTTTTTCATCTTATTGAAAACTGCTGCTTGGAAAATGTCCTGCAACTTCAGTGCCAAACTGGTTTATATCAATGTCCTGGACTTTTTAATGCTATTTTGTTACATCGGGGATGAGGAGTGTCTCCTTATACTGTACACCGTGACATTTTAAATCATGTTAAAAACAGGCCACCCTTTAACGGTCAATGCTCTGTTCACACCTGGCCCAGCACAATGTGTTAAAAAAAAAAAGAAAAGAAGAAAATATGAAATTATTTTGTTGTATTATTGACATAACCCTAGGATTGATCACAATGTGGCCAGGGGTAGCTGTCATCACAGATTAATGCCATTAAAGTAAATATTCTATTTGCTGATCTTTGTTGTATGAATACGTCTCAGACTGTTTTTTTTTTGTTTTTTTAATTAACTAAAGTTCCCCTTCAGCTGTGTGAGAAAATGTGAGACTTGATCATAATCACTGTATTATGAAGGTGAGTGTTATTGAAAGCTTTAAAGATTATGTGTGAAACAAAATAGAAACTTTCAGTTCCAAGCGCCGCTGCCCTCGCTGAACTAGGCTGCCTCCTGTATACAGAAACCAGATCTTTTTATGGCTCTGAATGATGGAAATATGCATTTGACAGGGTTTTGCAGTGAAGCAAAGGAAATGGAAAACCTCAGTTCTGCTTAGAATTGCAGCGTTTTTTGTTTTTTTCCCCCCCCAGACAACAGAGAGCTCTTTGGAAATGAAAGCAATAAAAAAAAAACTTATTCAAACTTAGATTTGTGTTTCTTGTGTTTTTGTCGAAGCTCAAGAGGCTGCAGTGATGTTTTCAGTGGTACATGTACAGCAGGACCGCTCGTCAGTGTGTTTACGGCTCTGACCTACAGATGGCATCATCGATCAATGTTTGCTTCAGTCAAGCCACAACCACACTGACTGTATATTATACAAGCAATATAAAGCCTTGTTTTGTTCTGCACAGTGAGTGTACTCTAATAATTCATGTCATTTATAAATTCTTCTAAATCTGCATTTATCTCTTTATGACAACAGGGTTACCAGTATGCAGAAACAATGATAGAAACTGATGATACCAGTTTTGTAATATCTATTCAACAATGTGTTTGAGACATCACATCATCTCACTAAATTAATCTGCAGAGATCTGAGTGTGTGGAGATGTACGTAGTTCATTGGAGCTTATTATTTACTTCTCTCTCCCTCCTCTTAAAGGCCCCATATTGTAAAAGTGAGATTTTCATGTCTTTGATTATAAAGCAGGTCTAGGTGATATATAAATACTGTGAAAGTATCAAAACACTCAATCCAAGGAGAAATGCACACAGCCCATATTTAGAAACTGTGCCTTTAAACGAGCCGTCAGGACTTCTGTGAAGTTGTGATGTCACAACTATACTATATACAGGTAGAAAGTGCAGCTACAGTGCTGTTACAGTCATTCCCCGGCTGCAATGACGGTGCAGAGACGCAGAGAGTGCAGATGTGGAAGACCCGGTAACACTGGGACTTTCTCGGGAGGGGGTCTTAAAGAGACAGGTGCTAAAATGGAGCGTTTCAGAGGGTGAATACAGGTATATTCAGACAGACAGTATGAGAAAAATAATGTTTTTGATCATTAAAACATGAGCATAATATGTCCCCTTTAAAGTGCTCTACAGGTGACTGACGAGCATATTTAACTTAGAGATAATTACTGGAGATAATTTTAAGAATGGGAGACTAATGCCCGCAAACAGCCGAGAGGAAGAGCTATAGGATTTAATGTAAAGAGAGTAGAACGTGGAGAGAAAAACATAACCACAACACAGAGTTTACGAGGGTTCCTGGCTGCATTACAGTCTGGATCACATTACAGCTGCAGCCTTTGTGTGCATTTAATGTGGTCACTGTCTCCAGACCAATGAGACAAATCACTGCCTCTCTGCACAATCACTTATTAGTTTTAGCTCTTGCATAAAAGTGATGTAAACAGTATACAATAGTAATAATGCATGCTGTATGTAAGTATTACTGATCTCATGTCGAAAAATAATATTAGATTAGTTTTAAGTGGAGGGCGTTACTTTCAGTCCTCTGTGATCCCAGAAGTCTGAGCGTTTATGTGCGTGCATGTGTGTGTGTGTGTGTGTGTGCGTGTGCATGTGTGTGTGTGCGTGTGCATGTGCATGTGTGTGTGTGTGTGTGTGTGTGTATACTGGAAGAACGCCTTCCCCTGGAGATATTCAAATTCCTGTGAGAGTGCAGTAGACTGATGGGTGGTGATGACAGTTTAAACAATCCGGGCAGTTCTCCAAATTGATTAACATCATTCTACGTGTGTGTGTGTGTGTGTGCGTGTGTGCGTCTGTGCGTCTGTGCGTCTGTGCGTGTGCGTGTGCATGTGCGTGTGCGTGTGTGTGTGTGTGTGTGTTGTGTGTTGTGGGTGGAGTAATATAAACAGCTACTGAAGTAATAAACCACCAATTGTACTTCAGCGCAGCGATAATTACAATAACCTATAAATTGAATTTAATTGACTTGGTGTTGGTTAAAAAAGGCGGCTGATTGGACACAGTCTGCAGCCTCGTGGAAATCTGCTGGACGGAGAGACGGCAGTAAGAAGTTTCACCGCTTCAGGCAAAACAAACACTTTTTTTTTTTCAGATATAAACACACTGTTTTCATATAATCTGTGAGAGACCAGTGTGCTGCTTTTGGCATATAATCACAAAAATGAAATCATGTGCACTTTCCAAGCCTGAAAAGATAAACGAGGCAGTTTTCCTCTCGGATTTCTTGAAGGAACCTCGTGTATGCATCTCACTTTGCCACATTTTCTGCTGCTTTTTTTTTTTTTTATTTTTTTTTTTAAGAGTATCGCAGAAATTCCACTAAAATATTCAGGAGCATCCTCCAGCCGCCGTATTTTGTGTTTTATTGTGCATGATATAAAGAGGAGCAATTATTTGATTTCAGAGTTATGAAAACATGTATGTTATGAGAAAACAAGCAAGTTAAGCTTTAATTGGTGCCATTTTTCATGGTGCTGGCAAGGTACTTACCTCTTTGGCACCTTTTTTTTCCTCATAAAATTGCACATTCATATTCCTGAATGGAGATGGAAATTTCATTTTGCTTTATTCTGCCATAATTGGGATGCATGGTGTGTACCTGCAAACTGGAAGACATTCCATAAACATCCCAAACTCATTTATTTGATTCGTGTGCAACTATATTGCTCTCAGTAATAGCACTCATAATGTGGAAAAATCCTTTCAATTAATACAGTAAATTCTAAAGTTAATACAGTTTACGCGGGGTTGGCTTTTTTCAGACTTTAGACGACAGAGTGCATGCCGAGGCAGAGCGCGCTGTGGGATTTGGTTCATCTGCTGCCAATAAGAAGACATAAACAGAATATAAACACACGGTTCTTCTGGTAAATATCATATTTCAGATGATTGTTTGGGTTTTGGTGAAAGAAAACCTTCGGTTTTGGGCTCATCATCATGTCTTTATCATTATAGCGGGAGGCGGGTCGCACACACACAGTTTCACTTGTTGGTTTTCCTCCCAAAACACGTCAACTGTGAGATCAAATCGAAACCGAGAAATCGAGACAGAAACCAGAGCGAATCGCGGCGTACTCGAGTCCACATTTGGCGATAAAGTCTGTTCGTGTTTTCCAAGTGGAGAATTAATGCTCCAGTGAAATTAGGGATGAGGCTGGTTTGTCTGTGGTGTTGCAACAAACTCTTTCTCAACGCTGTATTGAACTGTCACGGCAACTGCTGCGGGATCTATGAATCAAACTTTATTGATGCTTTGAAGGCGCTAATAACACACTAGAGTTGATTAGATGTCCAATTTATGGACCTTGGAATTCAGATAAATACATTCTTCAAGTACCACAATGAATGACGCATTTAATTCGTATACAGCCTCTATAATAATAATTAATTCAGCATCTAATGAATCATTGCATTGCATTTGTAATTGCTGTTGTCACAACAGTCCTAAATATTTAATTAAGTGTCTCGATGAGTTTCCAGAGTCATCGTGTTTTGGATTCTAGTGGCTTTAAATTCAGCTTTAGTACGAACTGAAGGTTGTAAGAAGTTTTAAACTCCCCAGTACGATGTGTGTTTCAGATTCTGAAATATTACAGTCGAAACCTTTTGGAGCAAATAACTGCTGAGCTGCACGGAGAGCAGCACAGATCTGCTGTTAGAGAAGTGATGTATTTCCATGGAGAATTCCCTGAGAGGAGGTTTCATCCTTGCGGGAACTCCGCAACATTCCCGAGGGATTTACTGTGTGAAATGCGGCCGCTTCGTCCTGACGTTCCCTCTGGACTCCGACCAGGAGGAGATGCTGCTTGTTTGCATGTGTTTAAGCATGCAAACACACACACACACACACACACACACACACACACACATGTGCAATCAATCATGCACATACTGTAAAAAAAAAGAGTGCACACACACACGTGGTTAACATTGTGAATTACATACATGTCCTATGAAAAAACACATGCTCTCCAACATGGATGTGAGGGAATACAGATGTGCATGTTTCAAATAGAATGCACAGTAATAACACACATAACAAATTATTTAGAACACGTTTATGTAATACTGTGTATTCTTTCAGCCTCGTCTCACAAAATCGCGTCAACACGCCAATTTGCTCAGTCATTTAGCGTGTAATTCTAACAGGTTTTTTTTTTTTTCACGTGTCATTTTACACCATGCAACTGTAAACCCATCCGCCTCAATATTAGTTATTTTAATTTAACCCGTTGGTTTTGGTTATTTACGATTTTTGGTTAGTTTTCTATAGTTTTAGTTATGTAAATATTAGTTAGTTAGTTAGTTAGTTAGTTAGTTAGTTAGTTAGTTTATGTCAGCACTCAACAACATACAAGTTCAAGTATAAGTATGAATAAATAATACACAAGTAGATTTCCTACAAAGCAATAACAAAAGAAAAGAAAAATACTTTTTACATGAAGTATTTCTCAGACGTTTTGTCTTTATACATTAAGAATTAAAGAAATAAACAACAAAATGAAGTAAATAACAACTGTAGAGTTGTTTCCCTTTAAATACCTCCGTTTTATATTTATTAATAATCTTATCTTTATATATATTTTTAAACCTTATTAGTGTATTACACATTTTAATTTCATTTTCAAGACTATTCCACAAATGTAGGAGTACGTACGAGTTAATTTACGCTACAAACGTCTTTATTTGAACCCAAACCACCATGTTTTCCTGAACTTAACCAAGTATTTTTGTTGCCTGAACATACATGTTGTTAAAAGTTGTTCAGAGCTGCGGCCGCAGCGACTCGTCAGCGTTTGTAAAGATGACGTCGATCTCTCTGGGAACGAGAACGGGGCGTTAAATGACACGTGAAGAATGTGAAAAGCTGTTTCACGTTCCCATGAGATCATGTTGATCTTTTTCATTCTGCTTTGATTTTATTCAATCTAACACTTTATCTTTCTTTTTTTTTTTTTTTACCTTTATCTGTCGTTCGTCTCAGATGAACACTTCCTGTCTGTCACGTGTTTCTGTGGTTTGCTGCTGATTAGTAAACATCAAATCTGTCAAATATGTGAGAAGAAAAAAAAACTTCCAGTTTGTTCTGTGAAGTGGCTACAACAAACATGAGGTGTGTGATGACT
>JAOVVB010107264.1:0-12882 GCA_028570985.1 Heterobranchus longifilis | reverse complement strand
GCAGCCCAGTTTGCCCTGTGTGTGTGTGTGTGTGTGTGTGTGTGTGTGTGTGTGTGTGTGTGTGTGTGTGTGAGACTAAGACACCTGTTCTTCTGTGCAGTGTACTGGGTAAAGTGGTCAAAAGCTGGCAGGCCATCAGTACACCATGCCAGGCGTCAGCAGCTGCTCTCGCAGTAAAAGCAGTGAATAGTCTTTTTGTTCCTCCCATATCATAAAACAGAGCAAAAACACTTGTTTAGAAACTATGCAAGACTGTTCACACTAATTATATCCTATTAGCTCTTCTATTCACATACTCGTTTCCATAGATGAACCTTAATAGAAAACAATCTTTGGCATGTTTCTGAGTCTGCAGGGCCTCCCCCGGCTCAGTGATCCTCCCTCGTGCTCGGCCTCAGTCCTCCGGTCCCGTAGTCTCCGCTCCCCTCCCTGGTCCCGCTCAAAGGGCCCTCTGTGCGGCTGGCTGGCAGGGCAAGTGTTTAAGGAATGTCTCAGCTGCTTGTGGGGTGTGTGGGGGGGGGCGGCTAATGAAATGTTAAGTGTTGTATGAGTTCACCTCTCTCACCACAGCCTGACCCGTGGAGCTTGTTGTCCGAGTTTGTTTTAAATGTTGATGCAGCCCGACAAAGAAAGTTTACTCAAACTCATGCCCCCCCCAAGCCCAGATAACCCTGATGACATCATCAGGGGGTATTAACTCTCCCAGAACTACAGAAAGACATTTAGGGATGCACCAATATATCGGCCGAACAGCGCCAATATTCGGCGTGTTGACTGCAATCGGCAAATAAGATGACATTCACCGATGGCAGCGGCCGATATTTATCTGTTGTGTTGCATCAATTTTGCGCTGGCTAAATGTTGTGTTAAAAGGTTAAAGTGAAAGAGGGTTCTATTAAAAATCAGCTATCAGTCAAATTGTTATTTTAAACATCGGTATCGGCCCAGAATTTCACAATCGGTGCGTCCCGAAAGACATTATACCAGAGGTGTGGACTCAGTCACATGACTTGGGCTCGAGTCACAAATTTGATGACTTTAGACTAGGGATGGGACAATAATCAATTCTATCGTGGATAGCGATAAAAAAACGCTCACAATAAGTTGATTGTGGTGAATTTGCATTATCGGGATAATCGTGAATATCCTTGCAAAAAGTCATAATGTTTTGAGAAAAAGTCGTAATATTTTGAGAAAAAAACAACAATACAAAATGTAAAGTGATTCTGTGTGTGTGATGCATATTTTGATGATTATCGGGATAATATCGCGAATCGTAATTCAATACTGAGCCCACACACCGTTAGCTTTCACCAACTCATTGTGCTGTAAAACCTGTGTTGCTAGGCAGATTATGACTGACCCAATCACATTAAAGCACATCAGGTGAGGTCTGTTCACTAATATTTAATTCTATTCAGACATGCAAATGAATATTTGATCACACATGGAGGTCACTGTGATTTTTCATGTGGTTGATTTCTTAAGTGTGTTCATCATCTGCCAATAATAAGCAACGTCAGCAGTTGTGGTCACTGTAAAAAAAAAAAAACAGAAAACATATGCGCCTAAAGACTGGCCAGACTCCAGTATGATTTATGGGCAGAATAATACCCCAATAAAATAACTAAATAGGACTAAATAGCTACTGTACCATATTAGACATTCTGCGTCAATAAAGCTAATCTGCGTTGAGCCAATGCGTGTTTATTTTCACAGACTGGAACAATTATTGGACTTTGATTCTCTCTGTTATGCAGCACATTGCAAGCAGTAGTCTGACCACCCTGAGCTATTTCAACACACGCTGATTAGTAGGTGTGCTGGGCTGGGCGGCCCACTTCTGACCTACACTGCTCAATGACTGGCACTAATTTTAGGCTGCCCTACAACAGATCAGAGGCGAGTGCTGGTGGGCCAGCCCTGTGGTTTCAATGCAGCAGACACTTCACATGGCTCAGGATGTGATGATGATGCCTCGGCTAACAGTTTTATAGTGTATCTATTTAGTACTTGTTCTTAAAAGACTGGTATTTTATTTTCATACTGAGGAAGACTGCACAAAGTCAAACATGTCAAGGTATGACTACAAAAAACTAGTCTGTTTATAAGAACACATACTAAGTAGTTAATCAAGTTTAGACTAAATGAACCTTTTTTGGACTATTTTTATAGTTTGCCAAAGCACACAGCAAATTGTCTGCATTTGCCATAACAGAAGCCCCAGTTACAGTACGAGGTTAAAGGGACGCTCCGCTAATTTTAAATGTCAAAGTCAATTTATTACTCACAGGGAGTACTGCACTGCACAGTCTGTGAAAACAGTTGTTTAATGTCTTGTGTGGCTCTGGAGGACATTTGTCAAGTCTGAGAGAATGACCCGTGACATCATGTGAGTAATCGTGGATTTGGGTTGGAGACTACAAATGTTTTGCCGTTAGCGTGGCTTGGGGGATGGTAATGTCAGTCTGTTGAACTGTCTGCCGTTTTGGTCCAGATTGAAATATCTCAACAACTATTGCAACAGTTGCCATGATATTTTGTTCAGACATTCATAGTCCCCTGAGGATGAATCATACTTACTTTGGTGTTCCTCCTCATCCTTTTCCTTTTAGTCCCACCTTCGGGTTGACATTTTTGGTTTTGAGTGAAATGTCTCAACAACTATTGGATAGATTGCCATAGAGCTGTGCACGACTCAGAATTGTGTCAGTCGACTTGGATTTGGCTGTTCAATACGACGATTCGTTCTGTGGTTTACTCCTGTTTTATTACAGTTTATGCATGCGCGGCGTGGTGCGCAGCTTGTTAGACGGCTTTACAGCCAGACACACAGACCACTGTCCCTTCTATTAAACTGACTTAGTGTTAGTATAAACTAGACTATCAACGCTTTCTTAAACTGCCAGATTTTTGATAATGCATGCTAACTACGCTAACGCCAGATCAGAAATGTGCAACACATTTTTTTGCCGACACAAGGTATCAAAGATGAGCCAGAGACTGTAGCGTGTAAGTTGCTGTGGACTGTAAATTCATCACTTCTAAGCAGAAGGCTCACGGTCCGCAGCTTCCTGTAAGTTACACAAAGAGAGGACCGCAAATGTCCACAGAAGTACACTGCACACTGACAAAAAAACAAAACAAATGACGGCTCGACTTGAAGAATCTCAGTCGACTGAGGGGTCTAATGATTTGGATCTTCGACTTTCAGGGCGCAGCCCTAGATTACCATGGAATTTGGTACAGGCATCCATGTCCCCCTCAGGATGAATAAATAACTTTCGTGATCCTGTGACTTTTTCATCTAGCACAATCAGCTGCTCATATTGTTTGCCTTCTTCTAAAACATTTGACTGATCGAAACATCAAAGCAAAACCAGAAAACCCAAGGCTGCATAAATTTGGCGTTGCTCCATTATTTTTGAGGGAAGTGTCGGCGAGTTTCTCTCGGCTATTCTGTCCAAAGATGTTCTGACTGCATGACATTTGTTTACAGTGTTTGGTGTGCACTGTGAACACTAACCGAACCAAATGAAAACGCCACAATGTTGCAACTTCACCCCTGAATCAATCAACCAAGTCTATGACTTGCATTTGATTTCTATTGATTTGATTTATTTTTTGCTGCGACCAGCAGCTCCATAGCTTGCTCAGTCGGTCAGTTGGTCGGTCGGTCGGTCCACAAAAGTGGCCACAGTTTTGGAGTTCAAGTGTGTGTGTGTGTGTGTGTGTGTGTAGGTGAAGGTGTATGTTTGTGTTCATGCAAATTTGCTAAAAGGGAGCGTAACAAATTGATTTACTCAGACTTGCACAAGATTTTTTGGAAAGGTTGATCAACTGGAATCAGGACAACTGATTCATGCCAATTGGCAAAAAGAGGGCATGGCAGTGGGAGTGGCCTGTAATGTAATGTTTGTGAGATTGTGTGTGTGTTTGCACGAGCGCGTGGATGCATGGCATGCACGGCATGCATGTACATGGTCGCAGCTATTGTGAATTTGTGCTCGTTTTGTCCCTTGTTGCAAGTCATCCAACTTTATGGAAGTTCAGAAATGTCTGGAATGCCTCACTGACATTGTGGCTCAGTATCAGAAATTGAAATAAAAATGATGATGGCAGGATTTGAGTGCCACCGTGTAGTTCAGGGACGGACAGAGAACCCCTCCTCTGCTGTGATGGGATTTAAGTCGACTCTTTGTAGTCCGGAGACCTAAATGTCACCAAAGATTCACTGTGAAGTGCATTACAGATAAATCCACCAGGATCTTTCCACTTGTCCTAAAGTGAGGAAAACTCCAAGGGCCACAGGCCGGGGTCACTACATCCAGTGTCTGAAGAGCCATCGCCCTTTAACCAGTTTATCTCTATCTGCTCTCCCTGCCACCGCTGTTTCCCCAGAGACCACACAGTCTGCAGGAGAATCCATTTGCTGGAACCATAAAGCGGTGCTAAGCTTTTAACAACATCTCACATTGGCATCTTCTGCTACTTTCTTCCAAAGGTGCAACCTTTCTCTCCAGATCTATACCACCATTAGAGAGGCGACAGAAAGACTGTCCTTCCTTGTACATTTTTTTTCCGCCCCGTGGTAAATTATAGATGTTTAAATCTCGATGGCAGCCGTTTCTGAGCCCGATCGATGGACACATTCGCTATGCGGTGTTTATTTCTGGGAGCTTGTGATCTAAATTCTGTCCATCAGCTGACTGATCTTTGTGTGGACGGTCAATATGTTCACAGTGGGGGAACAATAAGTGGGCGCTGATTCTCTCGCTCTTTGTCAGAGCATTACAAGCAGAAGTCTGTCCCCCTTGAGCTATTTAAACACACGGATCGGGGATCGGTCAATGTGCCGGGCTGCGCAGTGCCGTTTCCCAGTGGGGGAATGTGGAATTATGGATGCTACTATTTTAGTTCAAGTTCTTTCTGGGACAAATCAATAGACCTCTTTGCTCTTGGATTTTTATTTTTGGGAAGTGCTGTCAGAATTGATTCCCATCAGTCGAATAAAATTGATATTTTATCCGTGGTACTTTTGACAGATAAGTTAAATGGAGGTCCAGATCACCAAGTTGGATCCAAAGCCTGATTTTCTGATTCCCACTTTTGGTTATTTCCAGAACCAATAGCAAGCTCATCCTTCCTCATTTAAATGTCCTGCTGTGCTTTTGTGTCCATGCCACGTGATGATGGCAATCATTCAGAAACCAAACACAAGCTCGATGTTGTCGGCACGTCATCGGTATCTGCAGATAATGGCTTTAAAATCAAGCATCGGCCCAAAATTAATATTTCTGCTGATATGACAGGCCGATATGATGATGCTTACTGTATGCGCACGTGGTGCAACGACAGCTGTTGAAAACAAACAACACATAGGTGTCCTCGAAAAGCCTTCAATTTTGCTTTAGGGCCTGTCCACGTGTATCTGGATATTTTTGTAAACAGATGATTTCCTCTCAGTTTTGACCTTTCATCCAAACAGAGTTTTACATCACTAAAATGGATATTTTTTAAAATGTCTTCTAAAATGAATATTTTTCAAAACTCTGCGTGTCCATGTAGACATGCTAACCGGGAGATTTTGGGGAACGATGACATCATCCCCTTAGTTTTTCCGCATGCCCATTGTTGCTTTGTGTAATGAGCATGCACCAGAAACGGACCATGTACCGTGTACCGTGTACCAGAAAGATAAAGAAATAATTAGCTTCTATTGTTTTTCTGTTGTTTGATTTTTTACGACCGCCAAAGCTAAAGCTAACTGTATGCACAGATTCTTCTTCTCTTCTCTTTGATGCGTCATTGACTTTGCCTTTATCTGGCCCTGCGAGCGTTTGTGTTCTAATGTGGACGAGATATTTATTGACACGGATGTCGTGTGGATGGAATTCTTTTTTTAAACCGAGGAGAAAAATATCCAAACAATACAACTTCATTTCCAGCTTGCGCTCAAATTGTACAAGCCATGCTGATTCCTTCTTCTCAGCCATGCCTTCATCCACACTTCTTTTGCTATTTTTCTGTGCAAAACATAGCACACACAAGTGCAATAGGCCGCTGCCATGTTTGCTTTTTATCAGAAGTCATGTTTGATCATGTGAGTTTCTGCGAGATCAGATTTGCCCTGGTTGTGGTTGTTGTCTCAGGGAGAGCATCACCCAAGCCTGTTAAAGTAGGATGAATTTTACAGTTGAAAATGTTACATAAAAATAAATATGGCATGTTTTACATGTAACCTAAGTTGAAGTAGATTTCTTATTTTGCCCAGTGTCAATGTGTACGTTTTGAAAAGCATTGTATTTTATGCCTGCATCATGATAACAGTAGGCATAATAATATGTTAATTCCACTGCAGGAGAGACTTGTTGTTCTCTGGAATTATGTGCACATCAGCCTCAGCAGTCAGCCAAAAGAGTTGGAAAATATTGACATATGGGATATTGGTCCAAAATCCAATATTGTGCATCCCTATTTCAGTCTATACATAAAAACAAATATTCGTAAAAGCGTCCCAAGGGAAAGTTCCCTCTTGTTTTGACGCTGTGTTTCTGTGTGGTGTGGTGAAATAAGAGCACATGATTATTTGTGTGATAGTGGATCTGCGATGCTGTGATACTGCTGCACATCTGTCGCTCTGCCTGTTTATCGTAGTTCATCTCTATGGATTAGGATTAGGGCTTTGAATGTGTCTTTGCTTTGTCATCAATAGGACATCCGACATGTCCGCAGTATAAAACTGCTGTTTGTTTTGTGAACACGGCTCTTGTTTGCATGCTGGAGGAAGGAAAAGTGTTTCACGGTGATTGATGATTCTCCAGAAGGAGGCTGGAAAGTTAGGAACCAGTGTTTTGGCCGAGCCCTTATATACCCTTGAGTTCTATTTTTAGTTTGAGTGTTCAGTGTGGTCGTGTGGGAAAGCAAAGTGTATTGTGTGATTCCAACCATAATCTTGCTTTTTTTTTAAAAATGATTTGCATTTTGCAGTAATCTGACTTATAAGGCCGTGACTTGTGGGAATACAGTCGAATGAAATTCTTGAAAAACAGAATTACCGAGTTCGGAGACAGTCCAAACAAAAATCAGCTTCTCTCTGATCCACGGCTCCACGCAGCTCACAACCGCCGCAGCTGTCGCGCTCAGAAATCTTATGTAATGTCATTAGAATGTATTTATTACAGCTCTATTGCACAGTTGAAACCATTTTAAGCTGCAGCTAGTTGGGTTTGGGGCAGCCTGAGGACATCCTGTAAAACTGAAAGGATCGCTCCTGTGAGGATGGGACAATAATCGATTTTCATTGTGAATTGTGATTTGAAAAAAACAAAACACGATCAATCAATAAGTAGATCGTGGTGAATTTTAGGGCTGTACAATTAATCAAAACTTTATCGAAATCGCAATATGTACTCATGCAATATCCAAATCGCAGGAGGTGTAATATTTGTTGAAATATGTGTCAAAATACCATTTTAAATGAAATATTGTGGTGCTGCAGAGATGTCCCAGCCTACAAATTGTATTCTACAGATTTAAGAAAAAAAATTGTTTGCTACAGATCCTCACAAAAATCACACATGATCATTTTAACATGTTTTTCAATAAAAACATGAATAATTACGTAAAAATTACAATTCCCTCTAATATCGCAAATCATATTGCAATATCAGTCAAAATAATCGCAATTAGGTATTTTTTTCAAAATGGTTCAGCCCTAGTGTCGGTCGATAAGTAATAATAAGACATTGTGGTACAGTGCCAATTATATTATATAAAAAGACATTTTTAATTGAAGTTCAATCTGTTTACAAGGTCGTAGCTATCACTGACAACACTGAGGTCGTGTCCTCTGTAGGACTGGGTGTCATTACTCGATACCTTTTAAGGTATCCAAAATAACCCAGTACCAAGTAATATCAAAGCTTCTCCGGTCAAACGATACTTGCATTTGATCCTTTTTGGCCCGCTGCTGCAGCAGTGCGCCGTATTTCATGGAGTTGGTAGTTCAATGTGCTGACATGCCACAAAAACATAAAAAATTATGGCTATACTACACGCCTGGTGGTGGAATTTTACGAAACTGAATGCTTCACAAATGACGGGTATCAAATGAAGTACTCTATTGGTATCGGTATCACTTTAAGGCTACTGGTACTGGTATCGTAATTTTTAAACGATACCCAGCCCTAGTCCTCTTTTCTTTCTTGGAATATGGGGGATTTAATAAGAGTTTATATTCTACAATTATAAGCACATTACACATGTTGTTTTTTTTGTAAGGCTGATTCTGATTTGTTTTTGACAAAATCTTCAGATTTGAATGGTTTTAGGCAAAAAACTAAGTAAGTTCAAATGACTCTCCACTAGAATTACATATTATTGTAGAAAAGGTTTTGAAGTAACCTTTTGGCCATAATATTGGGAAATAAAATTTAAGATTTAAGCAATTTAACAGTTAAATTAACAAATAAAATGCTCCAAAAATGTTTGGTTGATGGTTAGTGTATGATGTAGTTTATTATAGTTCAGATTTGTTTTTGTTTTTTTAAAGATTGGCTGCATTTTTATGTTTGAGTCT
Source organism: Heterobranchus longifilis (assembly GCA_028570985.1). Classification (NCBI taxonomy): domain Eukaryota; kingdom Metazoa; phylum Chordata; class Actinopteri; order Siluriformes; family Clariidae; genus Heterobranchus; species Heterobranchus longifilis. The sequence continues at coordinate 4,301 of JAOVVB010107264.1, read as the reverse complement.
TATTTTTCATACCAACTTAAATTGTAGTATTTGTGTTGTTGTTTATAGTTGTTGCCACACATTTCCAGATCATTAGCATGTAAGTAGATCCTTTAAACTATGATATATCAATACTGTGTTCGCCTTCAGAACTGCAGAAGTTGTGCTTTACTGTGTAACTACTGCACGTGGGTTTTACAGAGGTTATAAAAGAGCAATCTCTGCTTTGGTTTATTTGTTCAGCTCTTGTTAAAGGTTACAGACTGTTTCACAATCAGGACAAACATGAGGACAAGTTACACAAAAACAAGCATGGTGGAGAAAAAACCAAGCAAGAAGTCAAATAGACTTGCATTCTGGGTTACAAATGGTTTATTGGAAATGGTAAAAACCTGTTTCCATATGTGTCTGAAAGTGTGGAGTCTTTGATTGCCAAAGGCATCAAAGGTAGCTGGAATGTAAATATGATAGCCGTGACCAATAGCTGAACGTGTGTGTGTTGGGAGAGGGAGAGGGAGCTGTTTGTGAAAAGATGACCTTGTGCAGAAAGCCTGTTTCCGCTCTGATGCAGATGAATTGCTGAACTTTCCGGACAGACCTGCCCGCACACTTCCTCAGTAGCGGTCCTTGTGATCGCTCAAACACCGGCGCTCACTGAGCATCTATTGTGACGTTCTCACACTGTGCATTTAAAAATAATAATACTTTTATTTGTATAGCACTTTTCAAGCACAAAGTGCTTTCCAGATGAAAACATTTACAGAATATAATAATCAGAAACTGATAAAAATGTAATGTAATGTATATGTAAATAATGGGAAAAGAAAAAAACTAAATACATTTTTACTTGTAGGCAATCTCGTAAAAGTGAGTTTTTTAGGAGCTGCTTAAAAGCTGCAGTGGAGTAACTGAAAAAAAATGCACGGTCACCTTTGGTTTTCAGTCTGGTCAGTGGAATAACTGGAAGGTTTTGATCAGCTGATCTTAGGGGTCTGGCTGGGCTGTACGGGGTTAAAGGTTATTTGACGTACTCTGGAGCCAGACCATGGATGGCCTTGGAGATAATCAATTAAAATTTTAAATGTATTCTAAAATTAATGGGCAACCAGTGCAGTGATGCAAAAATTGGAGCGATATGACCGAATCTCCTAGTTTTAGTTAATAATCTGGCTGCTGAGTTCTGGATAGGAAAACACTGAAAACCTACTGAATCAGGACTGCACGTTTAATTGAAATAACATATGTATTTCACCTGTATGCGATCTTATTTTTATGTGACAATGACACTGCTGGGTTTATATTAGTGGGGAGATTTGTTGCATCAACAATGCACCTAATTTCTGCTGTGAAAGAATACGCTTTTGAGAAAAAAATGCATCAGAGTCCCGGAAACCCAACAATGATAAGAAGAATAAATTAATTAATCCACCTCCAAAAACACTGTGCTTATACAGTACTGCAAAAAACTTGTACAGTAAAGTTGTATTTTGCAAAAGTAACACCAGCTATTAGCACAAGCACCTGAAACATCACAAAAAGGCAGAAAAACCTCAAATCCCTGTTGTCCTTTAGCTGATGATCGTATTGTTTGTACCGTCTGCATGAAGACAATATGGACTGCAATGAACATTTTGTCTTTAAAAACTGGTGTCCCTAAGAATTGTGGGAAAAAATGGTGATTCTCATTTTGACCAGAACCGTGCAGCCCTAAGTTGTGAGACCAAGCGTCCCTATAAAAGTCAGAAATGGCTCCGTGTTAAAGACTTAAGAACACATTTGTAAATCCTCCTCTTGACTTGTTTTGTAGTCTTTCTGAGCTCTGACTGTTTCTTTTTCCTGGAAGGAGATAGTTTGGTGGTCCGAGGCTGCTGCCTGAGAGAGGATGTGTTATTCATCCTGATGTATAATCTCGCTGGAACACAGAGTGGCCTTTCACATGGACTTCCCCTGCGCTCTGAAGCTGCAGTAGTCTCTTCCTCGAGCAGTCAATCCGCCTCTCTGCTGGGCCCAGTGTGTTTGTTTGAGTCCTTTGTCGCGGCCTCTGTGGATGTCATCCTGTCAGTCCGCCTGTCTTTGCAGGCCCCTCCTGGGGTGACTCGGCTTTATCCTCCCCCGGTTTCCGGAATCCTCTCCTTCCTGTTTTCAAGCCGAGGTGAACCAGTTTAGTAACCTCTTCTTAAGATACCTTACTTCACATGACATGTCTGCCTTATTTTTATTACTGTTGTCGGAGATGGCTGTTCTGCATCTGCCACATGCTTTTGCAGACGATAATGATGATAAGTGCCGGTGAGTCAGGGGTGGCTGACAGTAATTACAGGATGCAGCGCCTACTGATCCTCATCTTCAGCGTGTCTTATAAAGTCTGAAATCACAGGGATGACGAGCACAACACGTATTTCTGACTTGCTCCACTTGTTTCTGGCACATGCTAGCTGTCAGCATGGTGTAAAACCATAGACTGTAAAAGGAAGTGCGGCGACCGTTGAAGCCAATTTGACATAGTTTCCAAACAGTTGTACTACAACTATGGTGGACGTCACGTGATGCCATTGGGCCCATTGGGCCCAAAACGACTCTTCCCCATTGATTTATGTGGCGAAAGAGACGTCTATAAATCCATGGATACATTTTTTTCGATGTCACAACCCCCGCAAAATGACTCGTTTCACTATCAGGATTAGATCCATTTGGTCTGATAACATTTGGAAAGTCTAGAAGAGCTACATGATTTAATTATTTCAAGTTAGCCGGAGCGCTAAACCGGATGTAGCCGGCTCCGTCGGCAGAAGTCTCTAGTGCGCCTACTCTATGGGCCCCCATAACAAGGAAGTAGTGCCATTCATCTGGGAAATTTTCGAGGCGGCAGCTGAACGTTTTTGGCTTCATGCAGCTGAACGGAGGTCTGCCTCGATCGCTGTATGCAGGTTTTATTATACATCCATGGCTTTGATACCTCGAGCATTTTGGCCATCTTGGTTTTTTGCAACCAGACGTGACCATATTTGGACAAGAAGGCGGACCTGGAGAGAAACGATAGACTGCTGATGTTTCAATAACGCTAAGCTAACTGCTAAAGAGGGAAAGTTGGCAGATTTTCAACCGGCTAACATGAGTCATCTGGTGGATTTTTAATGCCGGGTGAGCGGGGAGCTCCGAACTGCCGTTCGCTGTAGTGACACAGAGCCGGTTGAAAATCAGTAGCTTCCCCCTAAGTTATCAGCTAGAGCTAGCTAGCTGGCTTGGTTAGCAAGGTGCAACCAAACGCTGAACAAGACATTTTTAGGCGACCAAAATGTCACAGAATGAACATAATTTCCGGAAGAACTGTGCTGCTTTCTGAGCTTTGAGACCTCTTTGATTAGTAGACTCACAAAGTGAATATTATACCAGGTTACAACAGCAGAGCCTTTCAAATTCTCTCTGATCCAGAAGGAGACACACTGTACAACAAGGCTGGCATGAGCAGAGCACGTGTGTTGCCCCTGCAGTTTCCCAGGCTGATCCACCAGCCTGGCACGAGCCCTCGGTGGCTGGCACCTGCTGTGTGGTACATTTGTGTAGGTCACAGGTTTATGGAGGTTAAAGAGGATTAGATATAAAGACAAATGGCGGTAAAAGACAGCACGCTACTTAGTGTTTATTGTCAACTGACAATTCTGGTGTGTCCGCTTTTTTTTTCAACGTGAGAACAAATGTGTTTTATTTTGATTTAATTTAAACGACGTGATCTCAGCAGACCTCCGCTGCTCCGCTCCACTGGAGCTCCATGCGCTGCGGCCATGGACAGTCCAGGAGTGTGTTTTTGGAAATGTCACTATGTTTCAATCAGTTTCTACTACTTTACTACACATCTTAACAGTTTAATGACACTCCATGTGACTACTGTCCTTTGTTTTTCACAGACGCTCCCTACAGTGAGACCCCTCCGTCATATGGCTATGATCTGGATCACTCAGAGGAGCCTCGCCACGACCCTCTATCCTTCACCGGATCCCCGTCCTCCTCGCCACGACTCTGCTCCAAGAGCCGGAGCAGCCGAGACACGCAGTCCTCCGGCTCTCTGGAGTCCGCGCTGTCGGTAATGTTACTGGGTCAACTCCCACCACAACATCTCTGACACGTTAACTGTGTGCTGCTGCTCTCTCCTTCATCTTTCTCTGGCTGCTCTGCTGCTACTGCATTATCCTTCACCGTCCTCTCTCCACGCAGCCATGGCTTCTCATTCTGTGAGGAAAAGTTGCTATTAATAATAATAATAATAATAATAATTATAATAATAATAATAATAATAATAATAATACATTTTATTTGTGGGCGCC
>JAOVVB010107246.1:0-12882 GCA_028570985.1 Heterobranchus longifilis | reverse complement strand
CCCCAACATGGTGAACACACCGACATCCCCGCAAGGCATGCTGGTCGTCAGCTGCCGCCCCGCCCACGCCACAATATGTTACCTACAGTAGCTATTTGTTTTAAAAGCTTTATGTTGTGAAAAAAGTGGGATTAGGAAAATTGTGTTTCTTCTCCCTTAATGTGCTATTTATTAGATATTTATTTTTATTCATTTATTATATTTTATTTATTTTCATTTAACTTTTTTCATTTTGGAATATTTAATTATTTATTTTGGAAATGTCAGAATTTGTACATTATTTAATTTAAAAGATATCGGACATTATGATGAAACAGTTACTCAGTACTTGAGTAGTCTTTTCACCAAATATTTTTTTACTCTTACTTGGATGACTACATTTTACTTCTACTTAGAAAGTTTATTTTCTATTATTTTGAACTTTATTATTTTGAACTACAGCTACTCTTACTTTAGTAAAATTTTTGGCTACTCTACCCACCTCTGAGCTGCAGTCAGAGTGCTGAAGCTGGCCAGTGCTAAAAGTGATTAAAAGTGGGTGCATGAGCATCAGAACTGGACCATGGAGCAGTCAAAGAAGATGGCCTGCTCTGATGAATCTTTCAAATTATATGGATGGCTGGGTGTTTGTGCATCACTTACCTAATTAAGAAATAACACCTGGATGAAGTATAGGAAGAAGGCAAGCTTCTCTGGGCAATCTTCTGCTAGGAAACCTTGGGTCCTAGCAATCATGTGGTTATTACTTTGATACGTACCAACTACGTTAATATTGTTGCAGACCAAGTACATCCCTTCATGTAAAACGTATTTCCTAATATCAGTGACTTCTTTCAGCAGGATTATGTGCTCTGCCATGACCTAGAAATTTCCAAGATCTCAATCCAATTAAAAATATGTGGGAAGTTCTAGACAAACAAGTTTTATCTACGGAGGCCCCATCTCATATCTTATAGAACTTTTTTCATAAATTGATCACAGAGTCTTTGGATTGTGGAAGGAACCTGGAGTACCTGAAGGAAACCCACCAAGCATTTGGAAAACATGCAAACTCCTGGCACACAGACCTGAAGAGGGGATTCATATGCTCGATCATGGAGCAGTGGGGTCACAGTTCCACCTCTTTAGTAAAAACACACAGAGAAAAGTATGAAGGAAAAAAAAAGAAAAAGATTAGTTTATGGGTAAAAAGAAAGTTTAGGGGAAGGGACTCATTACACATATTTCATGCAGTGGTCAGAAAGTAGGCAGATGATATTATCAAAGAGGAAGAGTAATCATAGATGTAGAATTCTACCAGAAGGGACTACTGTAGGAACAACACACCTTAACAATGATTAGATCAGTGCCTGAACTCAGAACATGTGGACATAATCAGAAAAACTCACTAATGACAGAACAGAAGCAGAGAGCACTTTGGATTTCAGAAAAGCTACTTTTTGAAAAAGGTTCAGAACACAATTCGTATAAAATTGCATTCAATTGAACACCCAGAGCTATTGATATATTATGAAATCCAATTAAATTACTTATGAATGCTGTAAAATTGGGTTGACCATAGACCGCACTGTTGTCTCCAGTTGTGAGCATGGGTATACTGGGACAGCACTGAGGATTATTTGGCAGCACTGAGCTGTCTAAAGTGGAAATGTTTAGTTGGTCGTGTCCCCTAGCCCAATTTTTGAGCATGTTCAATTTGAAAATGAGTAAAGCTGATATTGCTCTGGATTTCTGTCTCTGGGCTTCTTAACATCCACTACATGCACACTACACCAGCTGTTCATGTTGCCTTGTGCCCACTGACGAGCATCCAACATCTTGCGTGATTAAATTTCAGGCACTGAAAAACTGCAGTAGAAAAAAGCCCCCAGCTTTTATGTGGTGCAAATGACATCTGTAGTTTTGTCACCATACCAGAGTTTTGCTATCAGTACTCAAGAGGGTTTATTTATTTTTAATTTTTAATGTGACCATAAGAAAAACTACTATACTGTACATTTTGTCATGATTAAAAATATAGTATTTGTTATGTATTATATGTGTTATAATACATGTACAACACTAAATAATATTTAAAATTAAAAACAGTAAGGGATTATTTAAATGGTTGATGAATATTCCTTTTTGTTTTTACTTTCTTACCACCCTTGAGGAAAAAACAATCGGTGTAGACACACTTTAAAGTGTGTGTGTGTGTGTGTGTGTGTGTGTGTCTAGTTGGGAAACATATCCATTGCTTTTTCTTGCTGCACAGTAATGCGGAGAAAGCATTCATCTCGTAGTCCACTGCACTGTGCCACTAAAGTATATGTTCTCCTGGGACAGTTAACTGCACCCTGTGCAGAAACTCATTGAAACACCATATACACAGAAAATCATGGAGGTAAACACTTTGTTCTGGGAATAACCTTTCCAGTCCCCCCTTCTTTCTCTCTCTCTCTCTGGACACAAGCTACTATAAGCAGAAGCTTTGTTGTTTTTGTCACCTTTATTACCTGCCTCAGAGTGACCTGCTCGTGACTACACACATACAACCTTTTTTCCCCCTGAAGACGTTTGGGTTTGAGATAAAAAAACGAAAAACAAAAAAGAGAGAGACAATCTTTTTTGCGACAATTTTTTCTGTGAATCCACGCATTTATTAAGTGATCAGAAATTTTGGAACATGTGACTGACAGGAGTTTTTTGCTGCCTGTGTGGAACTGTTTAAACAGTTAATAGTTTTGAATTAATAGTTCTAAATTACTTCTGGAATGGATCATTTTGCTGCCATTTGCCAGAAGGCACTGTTGTTGGAGACTAAGTACAAGGAAACACTTCAATCTAAGGTAACCTGCTATGCTGTTAGTAATGTACCCGTGCTTAAATTTACAGAGAGAACTGACTGGAGATGGTAAAGATGGGAAATTAGGGTGGACATAAAATCATAGATAAAGGGCATAGAAGTTAATGAAGAAAGTAAGGTCACTGCTTCCGACTACCAGAAACAGTCCAACACCTCCTCCACAGCCAAGACAGGAACCACCACAGTAGCTTCTTATGGTAATCACTGGGATAATAGAGGTAGGCCTATTTGCCACAGATGTAAACAAGCAAGTTTTGTAGGACACCCCGTAAAAAACCCAGCCGACATTAGACTACATGCTCCTGCTGCTGAGGTCCATGGAGCAGAAGTTGTGCATCCATCAGATGAGATGAGTGCCACAGAAGTGTTTATAGGAGCATGTCCCACCATTACAGTAACTATTAAGAGAGTAAATTTATTATTATTACAGGATTGATTACGCATTGATGAAGAAAAGTCAGTTTTCTTGTTTCCTTGATGTATTTCATTTAAGTCTTGTGTAATAAAACACTGGTGAAGTTCCAGCTATGTGTATCAAATGGCCTTATGATACCTTACACTAGCTATGCCGTGTTGGACTTTAAAGTAGAGGGAATTAGTGTCCCTGGATGAGGAATGGTGGTGGTGGAATATGAACATTGTATACACCCTCTTATTATAGGGATAAACATTGTGATTGCCTTTTGGGATGCTCTGTTTAACCAACCTGGACAATCTCTTCCCTCCCCAGAGTTGTAAAAGCAGCAAGAATGGGGGGATGCCTTTGTGCCTAAGTGGAAGCTACCATGATATAGGATGGAGTGCTGGGGTACATGCGCCCAGCCAACAGGCACAGTGTGCGGGCTCCACCAATGAGGTGGTGGTGTGGGAGCGTGCTCTACCAGGGCACAACATGGGAGTGGGATGGATGTTGGTTGTGGTAAAAAATGGCAAAGTTCCTCTATGTGTGTATATCCCCAATAGGTCAATATCAAAAGCTAGGAAAGCTGTATCTGGTGGACCAAAAGGACATACATGTAGCCTGTGATCTAAGTCCTCAGAAGAGGATGGTATTGTTAAAGTTGCTCTGGTAGATGTAACATCATAAGCTGATGTTACATCTACCAGAGCAAACAGAATCGTTGGCCTGAGTATTGGTTGTAATTGGTGCACACATATAACAACACTGTGCCCAGAACCATACATGGTTTTGGAACAGGTAGGAAGAAATGCAAGCTGATATGACCTGAAGGTTGCAGCAATTTTGGACTGGCCAGCCCCAACTATTATTAGGCAAGTGAGGGCTTTCCTAGGACTAGCTGGTTAGTATCGATGCTTTGTCCCAGGTTTTGCTGAAATAGCACATTCTCTGAATATGTTTCTAACAGTTATTCCAGTTCCAAAAAGTCAGAAACTGGTCAAGTCCAGTGTTATCCTGAGTGTCAAACATCCTTTGAACCGTTTAAGACCAAATTGAGAGAAGCACCTGTTTTAGCTTATGAGAATTATTCTGTGCTCTTCATAGTCTACATGGATGCTAGCAACCAGGGCCTTGGTGCAGTTTTGACCCAAATACAAGAGGGCAAAGAGCGTGTGATACTGTAGCTTATGCCAGACAAAGCTTACACCCAAGTGAAAGAAATGACAGCTCATTTAAGCCTTAAGCCGTTAAGTGGGCTATTGCAGAAAAGTTCAAAAACTATCTTGCTGGTGTCAAAGTCATTGAATACACAGATAATAATCCTGCTGCCCATCTGCAGACAGCTCTCCTGGGGTCAGTGGAAAAATGCTGGGTCGCCCTCTTTTGATAATGAGGTTAGATATTGTCCAGGAAAAAAAACAGTAGCTGATGCCTTGTCTAAGTTGCCAGTTCCTTCTAGACAGGCTACCATTTCAGACCAACACGACTCAGCCAACAGTAGTTATATAATCTTGTAGTTACATACTGCAGTTACATAATCTTAATGTAACTACAGTGGCTGTAGGATGGATGCCAGGAGGAGCAGATGAGTGGGTCAGCATGACTGGGCAAAACGCAATCTAAGTTCTCTGAGATACAGTTGGTAAAGATTGGTGTGGAGAGTAAAGTGATACCTAGAAAACCTTAGACTTTGTGTCACCAGGCATGGAAACTGTTACAACAGTGGAAAAAACTTGAGGTCAGAATAATGTATTGCTTTGCAAAATGACTAATCAACATACTCATGAACTGCACCTCCAGGTTGTGTGCCCAAGTTCTAGATGCCAAGAGGTCTGGGAGAGGTGCCAGGAAGCTGCTGCCCATGCTGGTGTGAAGAGGACTGTAACATGGATTCAATGAAGATTCTACTGGCCAGACATTGAGGAAGAAGTACGTTACTGGAAACAGGGTTGTGTCTCTTATAACCTACAGATAGACAAAGTTGAGCCGAAGGCCTCCTTACACAATATTGTTGTATCATATCCCCTATAAGTGATAAGCTTAGTCTTTTTGTCCATAGGCCAACCCAGAGACATGTATCAGAATATTTTGGTGGCGACTGACTTGTTTACACGTCTTGCATAGGTGATTCCTACATGTGACCAGACTGCTTAGACGACAGTCACATCTAGTGCAGCCATTTGGTTGCCCTAATTTTGAGTCAGTGTTAATGAAACAGTTTTGTGATATCTATGGATTCACAAAAAGTGGCACAACCCTCTATCATCACACAGGAAACGATGGTGTATATTGTCTGAACAAGACCCTGTTAAGTTTGCTTCGCTCTCTCGAGACCACCAAACAGAATCGTGGGTGCACACATATAACAACACTGTGCCCAGAACAGGTTTTGGAACAGGTAGGAGATACTGGGGTGGTGTATAGGGTATGACCAGAAAAGGGTGGTCATTTTACACAGACTTTACACAGGAATGCACAAATATTGGCTAAAGATGCTCGGGTATGGCCTGGACCTGTGTTTTATGGATTTTTTCCTAAGCTGGGTATACCAGACTTCACTTTGCGTCACTCTACATAAGCAAACTTTTGCCTACCACCAGCACGTTATAGGGAATAAATGTATGTGTAGCAGGGACTGCCAATGATAAACTGTGGGGGGGATGTCACAGGGTAGATCGTGACCTACTACAGTTAGAAGGTCTACTTACATATGTCTCCTGGGAGGAGAAGCTTGAACAGAACCCACCTGTATAGAGCACAATGCCAGTTGGCAGGGTTGAGGAATGGTTCTCAGTCTGCAAATGAGTGAGTATTTCCTGACTATTGTAAATGTATTGCTCTGGGCTGTTGTCTCAGCGTGTGTAGGCTAGGGCTACTGATTCCTTCTTGTGCTGTGGCTGCTACAGATGGAACAGTGGACCTCTCAGAGTGGAGTGGAAGACGTGGCAGCCTTTGCTTTTTCTTCTTCTTTTTTTTCCTTTTGACCTTTTTTCATACTGCATTATCTTTGGTTGGATTTTAAATAGTTGATGATTTTTTTATTCAGAGGTTGCATATGTCTGCACATTTATCTTAATCTTTTTAACTTGAGATTTGTTGTTTTATTTTTTTATTGTCCATTCCTGTAATATACCTAATTATTCTAAATTTGCTGCTTGTTTTTTTTTTTTTCATGACATAGTTGCTCCCACTGTGTGAGTGAGGGTATGTGTGAGTGTGCCCTGCAATGGATTGGCACCCTGTCCAGGGTGTACCTCCTGGGATAGGCTCCAGGCCCGCCGCGACCCTGAATTCAGGATTAAGCGGTATAGACGATGAGTGAGTGAGTAAGTTCCTCCCACCTCATAAAAAGGACTTGATAATAAAGAGCTATTCTTCTTTATTGTGGTTTATCCACTGGCATAATTAGTAAACTGCATGTTACATATTTAAATAAAATTATTGAAATTTAACTCGTAGACTCCCCTGTCACACCGAGGTAAAAGCGAGTATGTGCAGCTTGAGGTTCAGAAGTTGCTGAAGTTAACAGAAATAGTGGAATGTAAGAGGGACTTTAAAGGCATATGGACGGTGTACCACTCTATGATCTCTTTGCTGTCACTGCATTTTTAGTTTTGTTTGAAGCCATCCTTCGCAACCCAGCTGCATCAATGCCCCCTTCCCCAGTCGGAAATGCTGCTGGAGCTACTGGAGGAGCAATGACCAATGTTTGCTGTGTTGTGCTTGACTCCCGTGTGCAGCTGCACCTAAGGAGGACTGGGTAGGGCGTGCTGGCCACAACTGCAAACTGGCAGCTGAGGAGCCAGCGAGAGCCTCTGTACATGGGAGTCCACTTTGCCACTCTGCTGCTGCCAACACTTGCCAGCTGAGTGCCTACATACTAGCTGGGTACTGCTTCCAACCTGCACGTGCACATCTTCACTCTTTTCTTGCCTCGCTTTTCTCCCTCCCTCCATGTTTGTCATTCTCTGAACCATATAAATGATAATCAGACATTTTGTAATCCAAATTAGATCTTATTTGTATTTTATAATTATTTTTGAGGGTACCATTTGCTGGAAACATTTCCAAAATGTACACAAACTGTTACAGGGTTTTACATAAAGTGGAGTGTGTGTGTGTGTGTGTGTGTGTGTGTGTGTATGTGTATTGGGAGTCAATATGTGTGGTTTGCACCTAATCTTTTTGTATAATACATAGCAAGAATGAAGGTCAGATAGAGAGACTGCTTAGCCTTGACTGAGGCCCAGAATAAAAGCTAACAAACTGCCACTCTAAAAAAAATCATCTTCAGCACTGCCTGGCCAAAAAAGAAAAGCAATCTGTCAGATTTAATTAGTCTTTAAATGGATTATTAATACAGTTATTAATATGTTTTAACTGTCAACTATTCTTTTAACCCTATCTGATGCAGTGAGTAGGTTCTTATTTTTTAACAACCTTGCCATAAGATGTATCCTATGGAAGTGGAAAAGTGTTTCAGAAGTATCCAATTATTGGCCTGGTGTCCACATTGTCATGTCAAGTAACCATCATGAAAACATCTCCTTTCACATTATTTAATCTCTTACCATACCGGGCATTTTAGGCTGTCCAACCTCATGTTGATTGGGTCTCTGGAGCTATTCTGTACACTCAATGTTTCTTCATATGTCACAGGTTGCCACTACCACTTTCCCTGATAATCCTGTCAAAGAGAATTTCCGCAGCCTGAAATCTGTGCCATCTGAATGTTATGGCCTCAAAAAAGTTTAATGAAGCCAAAGTCACATCAACCCTAAAACTGAAACATTGACCACCTTCCTGGTTTGTCTTCACCAAAGGGCCATCTACTTTCTCTCTGGTAGAGAGAGAGTAGCCATGGAGAAGTATATTCAGGATTTGCTGGCTGCAGGTATAATCCAACTATAGTCATCTCCAGCATGTGTGGGTTTTTTTAAACTTTTGAATCAATTGCAGGGGTCTCAATGACAACACCATCAATACCAAGTGACATTATTTCAACCACATTTAACTACTGCAAGGAGCCAGTGTATTTACCAAACTTGATCCAGACAAATGTAAGATCTTTAACTCGGCGCGCACTACAGGCACGCAGACATGAGGCAAGTCGAAGTGGCGAAGTGTACTCACATAGACCATGGCTCTCACAGGCTCTTCGGTGGCACGGTTGCAGTCGCGGCATGTCCCTGCCCTGTCCACCTACAGTATGATGCGGCCTTGTGCAGGAGCCAGAATGCGATGCAGCCAACGTGGCTGTAACTTCTCCAGTAGCTGCAGGTGCAATCCTCACTGGGAAAGGGGGCCTTAACATGAAGGCAGTGGCCTTTTTCCTTTCAGTGGTTGGCTCACGATGGGTGGCCTACCTGAAAGTGCCGGGGCAGCTCATGAAGTCCTTCAGTGGTTGTCCCTCAGCAGCTGGTTAAACAGCATTATACAATCCGCACACCTTTTTTACGCCTTGGGCACATGGCATGGCCTCATTTCATGTGTCACTCTCCTTACAGTGGCGCGGTTGCAGTCGCGGCCAGCTAGCCCTGCCCAGTTTCCTTTCGGTGTGGCTACAGGCGCCAATTAAAAATGACTTTGGCAAGTGTGATTATTGTTTCTCCTGGTGACTGTGACCATTTCCCCCTGACTGGGAAAGGGGGTCTTAACATCGAGGCAGTGGCTCTTTCCCTTTTGTCAGCTCAGTCGCGATGGTTGGCTCTCAGCAAAACTGAAAGTGCAGTCTTAAAACTAATTATCCTGAAAAAGTGCAGTTTTCAGTCTCCCATCCAGCATTTATACAGTGGTGTCCGCCCGCCTTTAATGTCCCTGGGGTGCATGGCATTGCCCCCTTACACTCTCCATGTTAATATCTGCACACTTTCTTCAGACTTCTGAACCTCGAGCTAAGCTCCGTGCCTCCCTCCGAGCTCATTGATGATCTGCTACAGCCATGTCAGACTTAGCGGCCCCAACCCTTCACACCCCTGCTGAAGGGGAGGCCAGTTACCAAGTGAGCTCTCTGGAGTAAGTAAAGAACGAAAAAGATTTAGGTCATCATGTTTGAGCAGTTTTACAAAGACTCCTATAATAAGCAATTATTTGTGAAAACAGAAGAGTCCATGCCTCCTCTTTGTCTATTCTGGGCTTTGTTATTTCGGCAGGTAGCATAGCATAGCCATGGGTCCTGAGGAGACCTGAGCTGGCTCACACCAGACTCTTATAAGCATCTTCAAAACCTTTTTTTAGTTTTGCCAATTATTCCAGGTGTTTTATCAGCAATTACAGCTTGATGGTGGCTCTGTTTCACAGACAAACCTCATGCAAGGTGTATTTAAAATAGTAGAAACCAGTGCTACATTTTTGAACCCCAAGCAAAGATTCACCTCAGCACCTTTTCTTGTTACACTAAACCCCACATTACAGTTTATAGTAAGAGGATAGTGGAAGTGCAGTGGTGTCCCAAAGATCATCTGATGACAATAAACTACCCACCTGTACCTTTTTCAAACACATTTTGATGTGGGCAACAGAGAGTTGGTGCCGTCAAGCTAGTAAAAGAATGGTGACTTTGGCTAAAGAAAAGTGAGAAGTCTTTCTTGTTCATAAAACAAACATAGTGTCCCCTCAGTACAGCCCTTAGTGCAGGCCAGCAGGGTTAGGGCTGCTCCAAAGTATTTACCTGGTCAGTGTGTGTGGTTGTCCACTCAGGGTTTTTGGACCCTTTCCTATCTCCAAAGTAATACATTTCATGGACATTAGTTAGCAAGAATTTGATCAAGCCATCCTAAAATGTTTAATTTATCTGAGACACATACTGTATATTTATCTAGAGACATTTACTCTTTAGACTGTGTTGACTTAACTAAAAGACCGTAAAAACATTTTTTTTTCTTTAAAGGCTTGTTGTGGTTGTGTGTTTGGGTCCTTGCTCTGAGTGTTTACACAAATGTAGCTGGAAAAAATCATGAATCATGATTGTGATGGATGCATCCTGAGAAATAATTTTCACACATGAATTGGCCATCACAGAGTCCTGACCTTAACCTCATTTAAGATCTTTGCAATGTGCTGAAGGAGACTTACTGAGTGGCTCTGGTCCACTGACACGCTCATAGAGATATCAAGTATAACAAGATAACTCGCATAATTATACTGAAAACCAGTATTCAGTAACCTGATTCTTACTAAAATCCTAGCTCAGATGACATAGATGGCTAGAACAAACACATAAATTGAAAACAAACTGCAAGTCTAACAAGCAATTTCATATTTCATTCAAAAACACCACCCCTAACCCCTATCATTACCAAATCACAATCATCATGTAAGCTGACTTTTATGAATTCTTGTACTGTAGGTATTATGACTTTTATGGCTCATAAGACAATATTGTTTAGATCAGATCAAAGGTAACAGAGTGCTGTAATAGCCACTTCCACTGCTTGACGGTCTCTCTGTTAAACACACACACAGTGAGAGCTTTGTGTGTGTGTGTGTGTGTGTGTGTGTGCGCGTGCATGTGTTTGTGCATGCGTGTGTGTCATTTTTTCCCCCTCAAGAGCACTTTAGCTGAGGAGATTGCCTTTTTAAGGTGAAAATCAATATCTTTTTCCATCCCCCTTCTTTGTGCTGTCCTCTCATATCCTTTCATGATACATTCCAAAGAAGCACGACACTGCTCAGTTCAGGATAATTAGTTTTAATTAGATTAGTTTCAACTAATAATAGCAGGATAGTGAGGAAATATAAATCATGTAGTTACCACTTGTGTTTTGCTAATACACGCACTGGCCACTTCATTAGGTATGCCTTGCTGGTACTGGGTTGAACACCCTTTTGTCTTTAGAACTGCCTTATTTATCCTTGACATAGTTTCAACTAGGTGCTGGAGACATTCCTTAGAAAATCTGGTCCATTTTGACATGATTGCATCACACACTTGCTGTAGATTTCTCAGTTGCACATCCTATTCTATCACATCCTGATGGACTCCAGCTTTGATTGGGGAGGCCATTTGTGTACTGTGAACTCTTGGTCATGTTCAAGAAACCAGTTTGAGATAATTTTAACTTTGTGACTTGGCATTCTATCCTGTGTTTATAAAGGGATGGACATGGTCAGCAACAATACTCACGTAGGCTGTCGCATTTAAATGATACTGAATTGGTACTAAGGGGCCCAAGGTTTGGCAAGAACATATACCCACCACCAGGAGCAGCCTGAAATAACAGGATCTATACTTACACATTGTTTATGCCAAATTCTGAATGTTGCAGCAGAAATCGAGACACATCAGACCAGGCAACGTTTCAATGTTTTCCAGTCTTCTATTGTCCATTTTTGGTGAGCCCATGCAAATAGTAGCCTCAGTTTCCTGTTCGTAGCTGACAGAAGTGGTACCCGGTGTGGTCTTCTACTGTTGTACCCTCTTTGCCTCAAGGTTCAGCATGTTGTGCATTTAGAGATTTTCTTCAGTATACATGAATAAGATTATATTCATGTATACTGAGTTACTGTTGCCTTATGTCAGCTTGACCCATTCTCCTCTGACCTCTGGCATCAACAAGGTATTTTCACCCAGAGAACTGCTGTTCAATGGATATTTTCTCTTTTTCAGACCATTCCCTATAAACCCTAGGGATAGCTGTGTGTGAGAATCCTACAGTATAGGATCAGCAGTTTCAGAAATACTCTGACTAGCCTGTCTGGCACCAACACCTATGCCATGGTCAAAGTCACCTTTCTTCCTCTTTCTGATGTTCAGTTTGAACTTCACAGGATGTTCTTGACCATGTCTACATGACTAAGTGCATTGAGTTGTTGCCATGTGATTGACTAATTAGATATTTGCTTTAACAAACAGTTGAACAGGTGTACATAAAGTGACAAGTGAGTGTACATAAAGGTCAAGATTCTTCAGACACACAGCTACCTACTTATTAGTTTTAATTTATTTATTGTAAGAAATTATTTTTTTCTCTTTTATTTTCTCTTTTATTATCTCTTGCTTTTTAAACCTATACCAGAAGTAATAAATATTAGAATAAAGAATCATTTCATTAATTCATTTATCCATTTATTCATCTTCTAGACTGCTTATTTTGTGTACAGGTTCAATGGAGTCTTGAGGCTATCCCAGGAGACGTTGGGCACAGTGCGGGGTACAGCCTTGACAGGGTGCCAATCCATTGCAGAGCACACACATAACTATACACATACAAACTACAGGTAATTTGGGAACACCAAATAACCTAATCTGCATGTCTTTGAACTTTGGGAGATAAATGAAGTACCGAGAGGAAACCACCCAATCGCAGAGAAAACATGCACACAGACCCGAGGCGGGAATCAATCCCAGACCCTGGATACACAGTGTTAACCACTATGCTACTGGACTAGCGCTGCTATGGACTAATAATACTAATACTAATAATAATATAGTTGCAGGCAACAATGACAGGCCTAAGCACCCTGTGCCATCGCCACCCCAGGACCACCGTGCAACCGCGTGTGTTATTTGAGTGTTTCAAGACCGCGAAAAAGCCATTACTGCCTGGGTGCACCACACAATATATACACTGAACAAAAATATAAACGCAACACTTTTATTTTTGCTCCCATTTTTCATGAGCTAAACTCAAAGATC
>JAOVVB010107245.1:0-27121 GCA_028570985.1 Heterobranchus longifilis | reverse complement strand
GATGTATTCATTGTCAACAACGGGAACACACCAACAACAAACACACCAACACAGAAAAACTGTAATAAAACATTAGTGAATGGGCTATTAGCACACTGACAACATGTTTTAATGCACAGCCGAAACGATATGTCATACGGAGTCTGTATGGACTCTGGCTCAGTGCGGGCTGCATGCCTGTAAGTCACACAATGCATTGCATTTCTCATAGCCGATGACATCATGATCCCCTGCTCTATATAAAGAGAACAGCGTTTGAGGCAGGGCCCTGTTCATTACTATGGAAGTTGCTCATTGGTGCATGAAGCCAAAGAAGTTAAACGTGTATAAAATTACCTGGATCTTCAGCATTTCTTCACTACATGCTGCCACCAGCCAAATGCTGGTAAAATATGGTAGGCTGGTAGATTTCAGACACAAAATAAGGATTTACTATTGAGTGGCTGGTGAACATTTAAAAAAAAAAATTTCCCACCCCATCACATAGCAATGCCAAAGAGACCGAGAATGCATAAGATAAGCGAGACGCCAAAAAACATTGAACCAGTGAGATGTTTGAATGGAATTTGGTGCAACATTCTGCACATAAACAGAAGCATGTCAGGTAGTATTTGCTGGGTGTTTGAGTCGTGTCTCCTGTCCTCTGTCCTCTGTCCTGGTGATGATCATGTGATGTGTGATTGTCTGCAGGGATCACCCCGCTGTGATAAAGAGACGCTTCACCAGTGTGCTCATCGTGTCGGGCATGTCGCCTCTCTTTGTGTGGGCATGGAGAGAATTCACCGGTGTCAGGGTGAGTCCATAGAAACCACTGACCATAACACCTGAGGATTACACTTATTAATAGGCCTGTCACAATAATTACGTTATCGACTTATCGAGGTGAGCAAAAATGATCAAGGTCATGTCCATATATGGTACGATTTCGGCCATTGTGTTTACATGCTTGTGTTTGTTTACATACAAGAATGTCACCAACATTTTAGCCAACATGATGCCAGAATAAACAGCAGGGTTTTCCCTACTAATATAAGACTTGGGCCAAACAGACCTGGTTTTAAAGCTCCACAGTTGGAACATTTTGGGTTTCAGCCGAATAATGAGAGAGGAGATTTCATTACTGTTGACGAGTCTCGACAGTGGCAACAAAAAGTGGCAACTTGTTGTTGTTGTTGTTGTTCCTTATATCTGATTTATAGTTAATATGTTTTATATACTTGGTACTTTTTGTTAACAAAGGTCCTAACCATTGAGGAGCTGGATTGGCAGTAATGACTCTTTTTTGTCCATTTTATGTTTTGGTTGTGTGGTTTTATTTTATTTGTTTTATTTATTTATTTAGAATATTTAAAAAAAAATTTATTTAGCTTATTCTTAAGAATGAAAGGTTCATTGCTCTTTGAAAGTGTGCACTTGTTTTATTATGCTATTACATTATCATTATATCAGTGGAATAAAATCGTCTTAAAATTACAGTAATATTATTTGTTGCAATATATTTCTGGGACAATATATCATCCAACAAATGTAGTTATCGTGACAGGCTACTTATTAATTTGACTGTGCTGTAGTGTCATGTTGCTGTCTGACACATTAGCTGTTGTATTATCTTGTCTCGCTTTTGACTTATTTGTGTGTGTGTGTGTGTGTGTGTGTGTGTGTGTGTGTGTGTGTGTGTGCGTCAGACTGGCCCATCGTTACTGGCTCTCATGGGGATCCGCTTTGAAGGCCTCATTCCTGCCGTCATACTTCCTCTGATGCTCACCATGGTAAGAAACCAGTCTTCTATAATGATGATTACTTGGCTGGATAAAAGTTGGCCGTTGCTCAAGTTATAAGCAAAATTTAACCACCAAGCATCACGTTAAATTAAGTCCCAATCCAGACACGCTGGATGTCAGTCAGAGTTGGGGGTGCTGAGAGAAAAGTATCTATAATGGTGTCATATTAAATTCTGTGCAATTCTGTGACAACATTGAGTGTTATATGAGTGTTATATATGGTATACATTTCTTTCATTGTTTTATATGGTAAATGAGCAGGTATAGTAATGAGCTGTGTGTGTGGTCCTGTGGTGCAGGTCCTGTTTCTGGGCCCCCTCATGCAGTTGGCTATGGACTGTCCCTGGAGCTTCATGGACGGGATCCGGGTGGCTTTGGGTGAGACAGCCAACATGCTGGATTGTGAGAAATGTGGACCAAAGTCTCCATTCAACTTCATGCTTTTTGATGGATTTTAACTTTGAATTGGTTACAGTTTATGTTCCACAATTCAAAAGCCACATCAGTGGTTTCTTAGTCAAAATGTGTCTGCAGGAAAAGCCTTGTGTAAAACACGTCAGTGCACTATAATGAAGTGCTTTCTCTGCAACAGAGGAGATAACCTCTGTCTCTGTCTCCCTGCAGACCCGTGGTACTGGATGTTGTGTTTCAGCGACATGCGCTGGTTGAGGAATCAGGTGGTGGCACCGTTAACAGAGGAGCTGGTGTTCAGGGCCTGCATGCTGCCCATGTTGGTGCCCTGTGCTGGTCCTTTCACCGCCATCTTCACCTGCCCTCTCTTCTTTGGAGTGGGTGAGTGACAGACTTTATCTCCACCTTAAAAATCTGTGAGAGACTAAAGTATATTCATAATGTTACTTTGTGGTTAAGGGAATGGCTAGTAGAATTAGCTTCTATTTTATTTGATAAGAAGCAAGGGCATACTGGGGTTTTGCAAGTTTTAGCAGCTTAACTGCAAAATGTGTATTTTTTTTTTTTTTTTTTTACATTTTTACCAACCGTCCTTGATGTACAGTTTTTGATGTATTTATTTGGATGTATTTTTCCCACCGTTCCAAGCTGTTCATTTTCATATGGTATGAAAATTAATCAACAGAACATCTGAACAAAGTATGTGGACAGTCAATATTCCACCTAAGGATGCCTCGGTGAGGACATTTTTCCACCGGTTAATAAACTTGTGGCAACACCGGTGTTACTGATTACACTGCAGACGCACCACGGATGGTTGTGCCTTCGGTCGAGCTTTTGCTGCACGGCTCATTTTGGCAGCCGGCAGGTTCTGAAAGGAGGCAGAAGTGCCCCTCGGCGCTGTAGACTGTATATAAATATGATGTTAAGAAGAACAGTGTTAAAAAGGAATAGTCGAATATTCGGGTCCAGCCCAAGTAGAACTGCTATCAAAGTAAATGCCCAAATGATAGCAGGGATACTAAGAAACTGCTGGTGCTGATGCATCCTGTACCGCTACATGATAAACCAATCAGGTGTTAAACTCAACACTATTGTCTAAAAGAGCACTAATATTCCTATATTTTAATTTTGTGTGAATCCAAGTAGCAGTCACAGGGGCAGGTTTTGAAAGCAGCAGATTCATGGCGCTCATGTTTTGCACATTTGATTGATGTTGCTGCATTTCTGAGTGTCTCACGTTCTCGCTGCAGCTCACTTCCACCATGTGATCGAGCTGCTGAGGTTCAGACAGGGGACGCTGTCGGGGATCTTCCTCTCTGCAGGTGAGAGCTGATGTGTTTAATGACGTGTTACAGTGGATTCAGTGTGACTGTATGTATCACACTGATCACAATGATGATGTTTTCCTGGTCTACAACAGTGTTCCAGTTCTCCTACACAGCAGTGTTCGGGGCCTACACAGCCTTCATCTTCATCAGGACAGGTAAGCAGCTTTTCTTTCAGGCTTTTTGTTTTTCCGTCCTGACCTGCTAATAGCTGCTGGACACAGATACAAACCTTAAATTTGATAGTACTTATGATGGTACTTCTATAAGCAGACAATGTAGTTCAAGGGTTAAAATTGAAAAATGGTCTCCAGTAAACAAAATCCAGAGCTTTCCATAAGCGCAGCAGCCAAACAGCCGACTACTCATTTACATCCAGCTGGCTACTTTATCATATGAATTTATTATTCTGACAAAATAGATTTGATTAGCAAGTTGTGATTTGCATGTACATTTACGACCACCTGCCTCCCCACAGGCTCTATAGGAGTGTGTGTGTGTGTGTGTGTGCGCGCTCAGCTGAGTGGTTGTATCCTGCTGAGTAGAGAGCAGAGAGCCGTCTTCAGTGTTTGAAAAAGAAATTGAAAAACACATTAAGACTTGCAGTGATTGCACAGACGTGGTACTTTGTTAAACACCGGTGCAGCAACTCGACGATTGCACAGTAGGCATTAAAAAGTGCATTGAAAGTGCTGCATTTTCCATATACGCCACACAGATGTTCATGAGCTGAATGAATGAATGAATTATCTTTACTTATATTGTACTTTCTACAGCAGAGCAATCTCCGTGTCACAAGCGTATCAGACATGTTTTCCACTCGCACGTTTTACGCAACAGACACGCTCTGATTTGAATCGAGGCAGCTGTCTGCTCCGTGCAGGCTCGCGTCTCTCAACTGCGTCTGGCGGGTGTAAGGTGCATTGCAAACACACACTAAAACAGTCTATGTTGTCAAAGTAACAGCCTTTAAAAAAAAAAGACCAATACATAGGCTAGATAAAACATGGAATTATTCCCCTTTAAATAACCTTGTTTATTTTCATTGAAAAAAAGTGCATTTCTGTTCTTAGTAAAACAATTCATTAACCATCTTTGTGGCATGTCTTGATAAACCTTACAGTAAAGGTGTCAATCAAAAAAATCAAAAAAATCAATACGATTTAATGCTTCAGATCAGTCAGGAATAGGTGTGGTTTTAAATATTATTAGCTATTTACAGACTGTGTTGGCTAAAACACACAAGAAGCCTAATTCTCCTTCACTACATTTTTACAATCAGGTGACTCATTAAAATATGCAATAATTCAGATCAGTGTATGTGGTGGAATAGTGGCATTAGAATATACCAGAGGTCACCAAATTTGGGCTTTTACGGCCAAAATCTTTCTCTGGGGGTCTTGCCCCTCTGCAGAAACCTCTATAGTTGGCTACTTTTTGTCCACTGGCTAACTCCATATCTCATGGAAAACCCTGATGTGAGAGGATTTAAATCAAATCCTTCTCATTTGACTGGACATCATGGATGTGTATCAGATGCACCTGTAGGAATAAGTGAAGTCAACAAAGGGTTTATTTGCTGTCCTTCACAATACAAGAAGTTAGCCACCAGCTGACGACACAGTCGTGCTGCTGGGTAATAATGTACCGCATTTATGTTTACATTCAGTTTGTGTGACTATTTGTGTGACAATCCACTAAACGTGGACACACCACTTAACGCACTGCAATCCCCAGTAAGTGAGCTTGGTGGTGGAATTCTGTGTGAGGAGTTTGTTGTAACATTATTTTACAAGATGAAGAGAACGCACGTTTGTTTATTCACCGTGCTGTGCTTGTTCTTTACGGTAACATGCAGTTAGCCGCCAGCTGACGACACAGTTGTGCTGCTAGGGGACAAAAAAAATTAGCAGCTTTTGACGGGCACCTTGTTTCTGTATTTCTAGTTATTTGTTTCATCATGGGCGAACTGTATTTGTATCCACCGTTTTTCGAACTGCACAGTAATGCCATCGACACTTCAGAGAGCTGACAGGTACTTCATGGTGCATTCAAGTGCCCTTCATAAAGTCCGAAATCTATACTCGAATGTCCACGAAGGTTGTTTAAAACGGGAACATTTTTCTTTATTTTCCTTTGTTGAAATACATCTGTCATTACTTAATTCGTTGAATACAGCGTTTAATTATAATATTCTAAAATCATATCAATATCCTATTCATTTCTACATAAGCAGATTTTAAATATAATTTTTTAATCAAATTGTTATCAGCAAATTGTTATTTTTTTTGACTGCAGCATTTTTTAATAATTAGGTGTTAGCGTCATAACCCATATGCATACATTACTATAGGTATATGTATATTATATGTATATTTGAAAGATTCCATAGAAAATATAACCAAATTGCTCTGTGCCATTCTCTGCATATATTTGTATATTTTCCTGTTTTTTTGTCCTTTGTCAGTCACATGCCTGAGACAGAGATTTTGATGTAACAATACTGATCTTTTGACATATATTTAGCATATATTATATATATTAACATATGCTGTATATTGAGCATGGTCTTGACCTGCTCAGTTTGAAAAGTGTCCTGAGAACTTTTGTTACAATACGACACTTTAAACAAAACTGAATTGAATGGAATATCAAGAGATGAACACAGGGACACACAGGGTTAAAAGTGTGAAAATGTCTTTTTCACTTCTCTGGGACTTTAATGTGTTGCAGGTCACCTGATAGGTCCGGTGCTCTGCCACTCCTTCTGTAACTACATGGGTTTTCCAGCTATCAGCACAGCGATGGAGCACCCCCACCGCCTCTCCGTCCTCTCCTCCTACCTGATGGGGGTTCTTCTCTTCCTCTTTTTCCTCTTTCCCTTTACTGACCCTTCCTACTACGGCCTCCCCACCCCGGTGTGCACCCTCACCTCCTCCCCCAGCTCCCTCTGTCTCTCCTGATCCCTGTCTCCCCCACACACACTTCTCTGCTATTGTCATGTCACCTTTCACTGGTGAAGCAGTTGAGGGTGTTTTGTTTTTGCCAAGTTAAAGTTCAGGTCAGGTCCGGTTTGGGCCGACAGCGCTAACAGCCATGTGGACTTAGTTGCCATGGAGAGGGAAATCTGTAGCCATTTTCTCTGGTCTATGGACCCTTGATATGTCGATGCATTTACATTTCAGTTAATCAGCTGAAACTCTGCTACAGAGTGACTCAGTTGGAGTAGGTGGAGGTTGATGTTGCTGGGACCGTCCGGTCTCTGTAGTCTTTGGCTGATACTGGTTTTTAGTGTAGTTTTAACACTGAAGGACAGTTCCTCCTCAGATCCGCTCACGCTGACAGATCTCATCAATTTGTGATGAAGTATCATAACGTACCTTTTTGGTGTACTCATTTTCCACTCGGCCCGCCTCATCTTTTTAAAGGATGATTCTGGTTTATTACAACTCAGGTCTTATTTTCTCAATTTTGGCAGCGATTTCTATCAATAATAATAAAATGACCAGCAGAGATTTGGAAAGTGACATCACAAAGAAGTCCAGTCAGACAGGTGGAAACAAAATCCCAGGAAAACAGTAAGATGGTCTGTTGTTAACAATCCACTTCCTGGTTTGATCTACTTGTAGTTGTATGCAAACATTAGACAACAACAAAAATGGAAGAAATCCAGACTTTACTGAACAATAAGACCTGAATTATAGAGTTCTGCTACACAAGGGGTCTCGACAAAGTACAGGGTTTTGGATCCCATTGTAAATGGGGCAGTACTAGTTGGATTCAGTTGAATCTAAAAGGAGCGGGTGTCGGCCTGGTTTGGTACGCTATCAGGTTGTAATAAACCAGAATTTTCCTTTAAAGCCTTTGAGCGTCTGCTGAGTGACGCTGCAATCATTGAAGTGGGAAAAACAGTGTTTCCAGTGAAGACAGTGAGAGTCACAACCCTTTACTAAAACGTCTTATGGCTGCACTGCGTTCTGGTCTGTGGAGGCTCATAGAGAAGTTGCCTCTCCGGACTGGGATTTCACTCTGTATGATTGTTCAGTGGTTCAATGCTGTAGCTGCACTGGAGTACACGAATGTTTGGTGTGGTGTTGAAATAGGAAATACACTCCAGGAATGCAATCTACATCACCGCTCGTTGTTTTTAAAGTTATGGGCTGTTTTTAAACAGTGACATTTCAGCTGGATTTCTTCGAGAGAAACGTTCTGCCGGAAAGTGTTTTGTACGATATGTTAATGGTTATTTATATACCTCTGCATGTTTCAGTGCTGGTAGTTGTAGTTTTGCTGGTGAAGGTGGGTGATGGGGTGAATTCAGGAGGTTCACTGTTCATAATGGCTGAAACATACTCTATGGAAGTACCCAAATGACAAACTGGTTGCACATACGTGTCAGAGTAAGGTGTACTCTTCTGTCCTCGGGGAGATAACACGTGATTCCTCAAGTGGGTGATGCAGACGCTGGTCAGACTGCGCTGCCATTACAGCTGCTATTACATTTGGTTTGGTTCATTTGCACCACTTTCACACCTGTTTGGTTAAAGAAAGATCTCAGGTGTGTGTACGTGTTTAGTGCTGATGTGAAAACTGTCAGTTAAATTAAACAACCGCATCAGGACTGCTGGAAACTGAGGGTCTTTCCTTTATCAATCACAAAGTCAAAAGCAGTAAAAACTGTTGTGCTTGTATCCTCCAAGTTAAAGTACTGTAGCAGCTTATTAAGTCCATTAAGAAGTGTGTGTCATGTAGTTTATTTACAGTAGTTTTGTTACAATATCAACCAAGACAAGTCCTGCATTGTTATGTCCTCTTCTACAGGGACTCTGTCTCAAAATCTACTTTTAAGGCTTCTTTTTAGTTTATATTGTGCTCACATAGAGGATACTATACTTGATGGGGATGCACAGTGATATCGACACGTCGTCGTCAGATAAAGGCTTTAAAATTAAATATCGACATAGTCCCAAAATGAACGTTTCTGCATTTCTCGTGCACACGTGACGTGACAATTGTGTGAAACAATGATGTCTTATTTTGCTCATTGTGACTGTGTACATTTTGAAAAGCATTGTATCTTATGTCAGGATAACAGTAGGTATAATAATAATAAGTGAATTCCGCACTACAAGTAGCCAACTGCACATGTGCTAGAAAAGCAAACTAGTTGCTTTTTCGTGGACTTTATTCTCCATCATTGGTCCTCTTCTAGTCGCACTCCATTTTCTTTCTTTTGTCTTTTTCTTGTTGTTCAGCCAAATACAGCAAACAAACAAGCTCTTCTCCTTTCTGATGTGCAATTCTGATTTGCATATGCAGACCCCCGATTGTAGTACGTCTGGAGTCCATGTCCGTGTTGTGTAGTATAACTCAAAACTTTAGGATTTTGTGGGACATATTTTCGAACTCTGCAACTCCTGAATTTGAGCTTGTGTAGCCGTGAACGTCTGCGTTTGTGTCCTTACACAGAGTATGTTTTGGTCTTAAAACTGCAGATCATTAGTCGTCAAACTGCAGCTTTCATGTGCTCATTGTTTTTCCCATTCTGAGCATCTCACGCACAAGAGCTTACAATCTCTAAATCAGTCTCTATTAAAAAATTGGTTCTATGATTTATTAGATTTGTTAGTCTCTTACCCAGTATATCTGTAGATGTAAAAGGTGTTCCCATTCTCTCTTGCTTTAGTTATATGTATATAAAATATATATTGCCTTTAATTGAAGGGAGTGTAAGACTCCAACACTCAGGTGCTGTTTAATAGAGGCAAGAACCAACCACTACACTGCATGCTGCTACGTGTATATTCACAATACAGAAAATAACAAGAAAATACTCTGTGATAAACATGCCAGTTGAAACTGGCCACCAGAACATGATGTACGTCAAGGAAAGTCATGTATTTATTTATAACGCAGGTTTTGTCCATCATCCCATCAGTTTTACTCACTAACACAGGTAGAGTTCACACAGCAAGCACACAGGTTATAAATCAATCAGTTTATTCTGGGCCCCGTTTTAACCTGTGGAGTTTCTGACCACTAGTAGTGCTATGCAGCCATGTCTTTACGAGCGGGTCCCGGTTTTGTTTATCGTGCACTCTGGAGCGTGAGAGCGGGGCGATCGTTTTCAAACTGTCGATGGCGCCAAGAAACAGCAGCGCTGCAACAAAGGCAGCGAGGACGAAGATTCCTCGCTAGTAAACATGGATGAAAAATACATAAAAACATAACAAACAACTCGGCTTTGCGAATGTTCTATGAGGAATGAAATGTCTCAAAGATACACACACTGTTTTGGTGAGAAACATGTAAATGTGTTTCTTTTCTGAAGCCCTGAGAGACGAGTGAGAGTTAATGTTTCTGGTGATCCATTTTCTAAATCAGATCTAAATAGTTTTCTCTCCTGTGTTTGTGGATTAAGAACAGGTGAGAGTTGCATTGCAAGGCATTAATACAGCAAACATGTAGAAATGTCACCTACCAAAACTTTACCTATGTTCAAAAAATGTATCCTGACCAAACTTCTTTCTGTTCTTAAGTCATAAACAGGAGAAAAAACAACTTGGATCAGAAGAAATAAACTTGCCTCTCAGGGCTTCTATACACCTTTTAATGTAGAGAACAACAGTAGCCCAGTTTACTGGTGTTTACTGATGACGTCTGCATCACCTGACCTGAAACAAAAAGGGTTTTCACTCAATTTACTATAATTTACTATAACATTTCATTTTAGAGTGTTATAGTTGTGTGCACTAGACTTCTGTGTAATCTTGTAATATTCTCGTTCTCTAGACGGGATATCAAGGTGCATCACTGGCTTTTTTTAATTTTTTATAAATATTATTTAATTTAGCCTTATAGAGTACTTGGCACAACCAGCCAGTGTCCTAGCTGTGAAACAACCAAACTGTAAAAGTGGAAGATCATTTCTTCGTCGGAGGATTGGCTCGTTAACTTAGGGGTGGCCGATATGGCAAAAAATATCGCATCACTTTTTTTTTTTCAGACAGGATCACGATCCACGACCTTATCACGATTCTTTTTCATGGTGGTTTTTAAGACTATTTTGCAAGTTACTGAACAGTACAATCAAACTGATTTTCCTATTTAAATAACTATAACAAAACACCACACCAAATGTAACTATTTATAACTTATCACTGTTAGGTCTACAGTTGGTGCATGTAAGCTAAGTTACTACTCTTCACATGGGCAGAAATTAGATCCACCGCATATTTAAAAAGAAAATATGTCACTTTTAAAGTTAGTTCACCTGTTTATGACTGTTGTGTTGACAAGCAACATTTAAAAGGCTATTTTTAAACGGAGTTCGACACAGTCGCTCCACGTAAAAACACACAGCAAACTTCAGAGATCAGTGAGGGCAGAACAGCGTCACGGATCTGTTTTAACTGAGTATTCTCTGGTCAACACTGGATCGTTCAGCACGTTAGCGTGTCGTTCACAACTGATAACAGCGTTTTATTCACTTCACCTGTGTGTCCTCCACTCCGTGTGTGGAGAGGCTCCGCACTGAGACTGGCTCTGTACTGAGACCGGCTCCGTACTGAGACCGGCTCCGTACTGAGACCGGCTGTGGAGCCTTTGTTGCTGCCAAATATGCGCTTTTGAAAGTCCAATAACCAAAAACAGTGGCTGCTGAAAGTAGAGATACTGTAGCGGGTTTATTGCGTTTAGGGAGATTTTTATACAACAGCAGCAACACTAACAATTCAAACTGCGCACTGGAGAGACACCGGAGCACAGTACCGACCATCTCTCTGTAAAGGCAGATCGTGGATCTAATATCATCATATCATCCACCCCTACGTTAACTTCGACACGTGGAGTGAGAGGTTATTTGTAGCTCCCAGGTGGTGATGTTTGAGGTGCTTCTGAGAGTGATTATTAACTAAATATATACTGTGAAGAAGTAGTCGGGTCTTCAGCAATAACTCCTGTATGTGAGAAAGTCTTTGGATCTATTTTATGTGACTGAGCAAGTAAAGCGGTAGAATGTCTGGCTGAAACATGGCCGTATATGTATTTTAATTATTCTTGGCAGGTAAAAGTATGTTTACAACCTTTGGCAGGTGGTGAACTTTGATAAGTAGAACTATGTGATGTGAGTTGTTCTTTACCTACGTGAGGCTGCCAGCAGAGGGCGGCAGAGCACCGTGTCAGAGGCAGAGCTCCTGTTTATCAGCCTGTGTGACATCAGTCGTCCGTCACTGCAAAACCCATTCCCTCTAACTTATTTTCACACAATTACGCTCCAATAGAGGAGATTGATGCAGAGAGGAGGAACCCTGTGGTGACTGTAGATCCCTGCCTCCCACACTGTGTTTCACTGCTCTGTTATAGATTTGTTTTCTTTGACCACAAACATGCGTTAAGAATAAGCTACACAACACCTTGCCCCAAGACTGATTTTTATTCACATATTAATGGATCATATGAAAAAGCTGGAAGTCCAGTCACTGTTTCACTGGAGAGTTTTTGTGACCTGATGAGTGTCAATAAGTCACGTACGTCGGGGTATAGTATAGCTCGTGTTTAGTTTTTTAAATTTAGGGTTGGGGTTAAAATTTAAATTTGACTATAAAGAAATGATGATGTGCCTCAAACCTACAGGGTTCATTCAAAGTACTGTTTTCAAAGTTAGGAATATGCTTGAATTTTAATATATTCCATGAAAAATGCTCGATTTTCAACATAATCTGGCATTTCATCGACACAATCACTCATGTAAACCAAAAATGTTTTAATATTTGAAATGAAACGATCCGTCGTCATATTTGTTTGTTGTCTCCTGACACCAGACAAAACACACAACGTTAATATGAACAGCTGGTAAAATAAACTAAAGTAACAATATACATTGACTGCAGTTTAAATTGGTATAAATTAAGTTAACTTTATTTTTCGCAATAGCATTTATAGTAACAAGATGTGATGGGAAAGGCTTTGTGTCTCTGGCTCAAACGTGATTCACCAATATTACTCAGACTACAAACGGAAATCAGAACCAAAATGTTGTCCCTTGCCTGCAGAATCTGTTTATAGAGATTATCATCTCGACACAAACCAGAGTCAGTAGGTTCATTACCGCCAAGCTTTCACTCCGATCGAGACGCCAGCAGAGACGTGTCTCACATCTTTCGGTCCCACGAGATTCAGCTCGCCGGCTAGCAAAACGTTTGAATTTGCAAACAAAATTTATGGATTCACACTTTAATCCCAAATTTATTTTACCTGCAATAAAAAACTTTTTGATTGCAGTGTTGATAGTTTTACTCTCAAATTTATTTTTTCTGTTTGATTGCATAATAAAGAACAAGAAAAACTTTCTGCAGAATTAAAAGATAAATGTTCTACAATCCTGCTTAGAAATACTGAGAAATTAAAGATTGATCGAGTTTACAGATCACGTTTCGAGCTATTCCATTCTTCTTGTGTTAGAAAAGGCCAACACCAGGGTCCCTTTTACTTAATATTTTATCCATCGAGCCCTTTGCTCAATCCTCCAATCAACTAATCCAAATATTTTCATTTGTTCTCTGAAAGAGGCACAGGTCGAGGTCGCTCCCTTTCTCTCGTACATTGTTCCACCACACGGCACAGAAACTCTCCAGATGTTTGCAAACAGACTGTCACTCAGAATACTTTTTCCTTTTGTCTGATCTTGAGCTTTTTAGTTTCCTGTCACCGGCTTAACCTCAGACACAATCTGGGCAAAACACTACTTTGCCTTTACTGCTGTAAAAACAGACAAAAATATTTTTTCCCAGTGTCCTCAGCCAAGAACAACACATGAGTATTTGCTGTTGAAGATGGTGAACCTGTATTAGTATGCAGAGCAGCATCGACAGAGACTGCAGAGTCTATTTTTGCTAAGCTTTAGCAGCTCCGTTATTTTAACACCCAGAGGAAGAATATTTCAATTTTCAGAACTTGTGAAAAATGAATCGCGAGTCAGCTGGTGAAACAGAACTCCAGAGATGTTTATATTGAGCACTATCTTTTGTAATCAAATCTATTTTAGTGACCGGAACAGAGTGTACAGATATGTGCATGTATTTTATGCTCACTGTGTCACACTTGTTGAACAGTTCAAGTTAGAGACATCAGAACCGTGTTTTAGTATGACAATCTTTTACAGAAACTTTGGAATCACTCTGCAAATTATCTATTTGTAAATAAAGAATGTCCTTTTGTACATGGCTCGGTGTCTGTGCTGTTATTGATGCCTCAATAAACTCACGTCTGTCTGTCCACATGATGCAGGATTCTGTTTATCTGTGATCTTTGTCTCTTTGACCTTCCTCCATTTTATTATATTGTAATGACTTTTATGATCAAATAAATTAGCCAAATATCAGTGGACTATACCACAACAAGTGCATCAGTCTAGCAGCTATATTAGATACTGTACAACTTTTGTTCAATGGTTCAGTGTTAAAGGCGACATAATATGCTAATTTCTATGTTCATACTTGTATTTTGTGTTTCTACTAGAAGATGTTTACATGCTTTAATGTTCAACACATTATTTTTCTCATACAGTCTGTCTGAATATCTCTGTATTCACCTGTTTGAAACGCTGTTTTAGCGCCTGTCTCTTTAAGACCTGCTCCAGGAAAAAGCCCAGTCTGCTCTGATTGGTCAGTGTTTCCGGGTCTTCCGCATCTGCGCTCTCGGCATCTCTGCACCATCATTGCAGCCGGGGAATGACTGTAACGGCACTGTAGCGGCACTTTCTAACTATATGTATGAAGTCCCGGCGGCTCATATGCAGATATAGTTTCTGAATACGGGATGTGTACATTTCTCTGTGGGTTGAATTTTGATACTTTATGTGGTGGATTCAGATGTTTGGATGTAGCACAATTTGAAGTGTTATTGTTCTAATATTATTTATTTAGTATTAACATTTCCAGTTTGATTATCGTGGCTTTTGTGTCTCCAGAGGGAGCTGTGTGAAGTCTGACAAGTTTCATAAGTGATGTCACTTATATGGAAACCAGATGTGAGCAGATGTTATCAATAGATGGCATGTAATTCACAGAAACACTGGCGGCTTCTCTAACAAACCTCTTTAGTATTCTCTAGACGTTACAATACAAAATCAGAAACATACAAATACAAATGTACATAATTACCATGTTTCTATTCTTGTAGTTTTTCTAGTTGTGTCTCTAAAATGTAAACTTTGTCCTGAGGGAGGCTAAAGACTATGCTGCCATTAAAGCTGCATTCATTGATTTATTTTTGGACACTTGGGGGCAGCACAACTCCACAACAAGTTAACACAACATTGCCATATTGTCACTTTCTAAAGATTTTATGGTTTAAAGTGAACAGTTTTGTATTTGCACATCCAGCAGATAAAGGCAACAATATCATTCATTTGCAGTTGTTTTTGTGTGCCCTCTTTAGAGTCCCGCCCACACACCTGTCCGACCAATCACGAGTCAATCACAGCTGTCAGGCATGATGTTGCACCTTGTTTCTAGAGCATCAAATAACTCATTAAAACCAAACGTATCAGAAAAACTTGAACAAACATCAGCACAATAAGAAATACCTTAAATAACCACCTTTGGGGAAAAATGTATTTGATGTGTACTTTATACATATGTTTAAGTTTCATATTAACATCCTCTAACATGGAGGAGGCGGGGCTAATGACCTATACTTGCAGCCAGCCAGCAGGGGGCGATCGAGTGCGAGAAATGGGACCATAAGCACGAAACAACGGGCTGCTGGTGAGGTACAGTGTGGCTACTTCCTGTGATGTAAATGTTTATCTGTGGGGCTAAAATGTAGTTTAACAATAGCACAAGTAGTCTGAAGTGACCCAGTAATGTCAGTCACAGCATCTGAAGTGTCCGTCAAACATCGCTGGCTTTTCCAAAACACTGCTGGTTTGGTCATGTGGCTTGAATTTCACAGCTCTCGACATATCTCCACTTCCAGATGTACACGTTTATCTTCTGCAGTCCTGTTTAAAGGCTGGAGGAAAGGAAACGCGTGATTGACAGTTGAGAGAGAGTACATATGTTTTGTCAGTAAGACATGCTGTTCTCTGCCTGTGCTACTGAAAAGCTCGAGGACAAATCACAGTATTTTTCCAACCGGGGTGTTATGCTCATAATTGTAGCCATTCTGACTAATGGGGCATACCTGCACTCCTGCGATGCAGAGATTCAGAAAATGCAAACAAATTTTCTTTTCATGTTTCAATTCAAACATCTGTCCGACCAAAAGAAGAAATTAGCTGCGTTCAGTTGATCAAGTCGAGAAATGTAGTTTACTGAGCAGTTTCATAAAAACAAAATGGTACAAACCAACGACAAACTGTGACTTTCTTGATTTGCTAAATGTTCTTTTAAAGATCCCCTTCAGTGAAAAATCAAGTTTTTAACCATGTTATTTGTTACAAGACATCAGGAGTGAAATGAGCAGTCAACACCATGACTGAGAATTTCTGCCTTCAAACTGCAGAGTGCAACAACAACAATCCCACTAATCTGGATTCAAACAGCCAGGTTTTATGACATCATATGGCTGTGCTTTGAGAGTTTATTTTTACATATGTTCAAATGTGACTGGAGGAGGACTTTAAATTGACAAACATCATATGTTTAATTCATGGCACAATTCAAACTGGGGGAAGGGGAGGGACTTCGTCTCTTTATTAGCTTTGCATTAGCTCACTAATCCAGCGGGCTCATTTTTGTGTTTACTTTGGAAATGTCTGCAAAATGTAAGTTTATATAAAAAGCCGGCAGTTGTATGAGCCACAGTCTGAACAGACACAATTATGAAAATTAGGTTGAAAAATACTGTAAATTTATTCTGCAGAGCAAGTGGCTCGGTGAACTACATCCCTCCATCATCATCGATCATCGCCTCTAGTCCTAAATTCTCCATCCTCACTCTCTCCATTTCTCACCCATTTCCTCTCAATCGTTTACTCCATAATTTCCCATCTTCCTCGTCTTCCCCTCCGTCCTCTGCGTCCTCTGTCACAATCACTCAGCTTCAGCTGAAAACAATCAAATGTACATTTAAAATGCAGGTAATTAAAATGGCCTCAAGAGAGCCTCAACAGCCCAAAGAGTTTAGTCAAACTAGGAAAAGACTGATTACCAATTTCATCTCATTACAGTGACTGGAAAGGTCAGACGTTCGTCTTGTTACTTGACCTGAAAGAGCTATCAGAGTTCTCTGGACAAACTGTAATGGAGACACAGTTTATGGCCTCAAATATGTCTGCAACATTTCAAAATGTAGTGAAATTACGTCCTTATTGGCTCATTATATCAGCTGCACGATAAACAAAAAAGCATCTGCAACCACAATATTGTTCTCAAAGTGGCAACAGATAGAAAACTGATCAGTGATCATCATATAATAAATTACAGACAGAACCAATCGGCTGTAAGTGTTTGCTAAATGTACTTAAAGTAACAAGTAGAAGCCTTCATTCTGCAGAGTGACACATTTCTGAATAATATATTGCCAGTATATTAGTGGATTATAATTACTGATGATTGATTGATTTGTTCATCATGTTAATGTTGCAGCAGGTGAAGGTGGAGCTGATTGTAACTAACGTTTGTAGGAGCGTACTTATTATATTTTTGTTACATAACAAAAGTACATATTTGAATCCAAACCATCATCTTTAGTTGTAGTTTTTATTGCCTAAATCTAACCAAGTCGCTTTGTATCAATTCACAAAGTAAATGAGGTCTTTAAAACTGTGACTGTAATCCTGGAGAAAAACTGTAACTGAGAATGCAGTTTAGTTGGAAGGAGACGGGGTTGACTGGGGAGCTTGTGAATCCCCCCCCAGGGATCAATAAAGTCTTATCTTCACCTATAATAACACATAATAATTTATTGAGTGATTATATTGTTGGTCTGAATCTGAAAGGTACCTGAAGTTATTAAATAAATGTAGTGCAGTAAAAAGTATATTTCCCTCTGAAATGTGGTGTAGAAGTATAAAGTAGCACAACATTGATACTATACTCAAGTAACTTAAGTATCTCAACATTATACCTAAATACAGTATTTGAGTACATCCACCACTGAATACTGTGTAGTAAATACAATGACACTGTAAGTTTAGTGGACCTTTGTTCCTCATGGCTGGAGGACTGGAGTCCGGTCTCGGTCTTTGAAATCTTGCACTCGTCTCGGACTCGGCTATTGAGAACTGGTCAATCAGTCGTACAGAATTCTATGCATTGATTAGTTTGATGTTAGACGATAGATCAAGTTTATAGAGAGATTATCTCTGTCCATTCGAACTCCTTGCACTGTTACTTTAGCGTTGGAAAGACTCGACTGCCTATTATGGTCTTGAACAGGACTCAATTTGCTCTGGACTGGATTAAATTGGTCTTGACTACAGTCCTGTCACAGACGATAGAATATCACTGTCCTGCTAATGAGTCCTGTGTGTTGTTGAGCCTCATGTAAATGCTGCATGAGGATGTGCTGTTGTGTCGTGGTGTCGTATTA
This sequence comes from Heterobranchus longifilis, assembly GCA_028570985.1. Taxonomy (NCBI): domain Eukaryota; kingdom Metazoa; phylum Chordata; class Actinopteri; order Siluriformes; family Clariidae; genus Heterobranchus; species Heterobranchus longifilis. The sequence continues at coordinate 9,063 of JAOVVB010107245.1, read as the reverse complement.
TAGAACTGCAGGGCAGAGAGTTCAGAACATGAAAGTATATCTTATCTTCTGGTATTATTGGATGATACAGGTGGTGTAAATCGTCTCCAAACACAGACAGGGGTGCTGTATCGGCATTTCATCTCGGTCCCGCCGGGTTTTCTCTTTTAATGAAACACCCCAGCTGTCCTCTGCGCATGTTATCTCTTCTCCCACTGCACACAACATATGTGGCCCCGTGGCATGGCGTCACTCTCGTCTCCAGGTTCAGTAAATAAACTGCGGCGATATCGGCCACTTGGCCAGTTATGAACACTGTTTGGTTAACCCAGTCCCTTCTGCCTGGCTCTCTCTCACCGTCTCTGTATGTATAGACACAAATATACACACAGGCTCTATGTAACATGTACAGCCCTCTCTCTTTGTGATTACATACCAGTGCGATCTGGCTCACACTAGTTACTCTCTCTGCTGTGCAGGCTGATCATTGCTGCGTCCAGGACACACTGCAGACACACTCTGAGGTGTGAACGTGTGTGTAGAGTGGAGGGGACATGGAGGAATGTGCAAGTGTGTGTCAGAGAGGAAAGTGCATTTGTCTCTCAGGTCACACGTTCATCAGACGGGGCAGAAGGGACGCAGCATTCACACGACCTTCGTTTGTGTGTGTATAGTGATGAGTCCTCTGTACGATGATATGCTGAAGGAATGCCTGCCTGCTCGGATTTGGCTCCTCATCCGTCCTCCGTGTTCATGTTTAAGAGCTGTGGGTCGGGAAAAGAAAGCAACAGGGCAGACGTGGAATGTGGATCTGATTTATCTATTATAGGAACCATGCCATAGTTTGGGAACTCCACGATTGTTTACCTTCTGATGTCAGATGAGAAGATCCATGTCGATTTGATTTCTGTGCTCTGAGCACCAGACTGGAAGACAAAGATTGGGAAACTGTTAGACTAGTTCTTCAGAAAGCTGAACTTCACACAGCTCTGGATCTTTTTAACTATACACCCAGGTGTCAGCTGCGTTGTTAGAACAAGTTTCTGCAACTTTTTGCACTGGGGTGAGGTGATACATGATCTGTCTTTCTACAGTATCTGTGCACATCAACTAAAATATAGTTAAGATCATTACGTTACAAAGGAAACATTAACTGCAGGACTGTGGAGATGATTCATGTTGTCTTCTGCACCCCAAAGCCTTTGTTTTCAATGTCGCCGCACAGGAGTTGCACTCAAGCGACGGTGTATCTGTGTGCCAGCGTTTCCAAAGCAACGGCTGCACCCCAAGATTGAAAAAAAAAGCAACTTTTGGAACACAGCAGCGTGCACCACATGTATATTCAAAGCAGAACAATAACTGTACAAAACAACTGATAAACTGTAAAATTAGCCCAAATAGTGAACGCAAAAACTGCAAGAAGTTTGTGTAAAACGAGACATTTGGATGAATTTTGAGCAGATTATTTCCTGACAATATTGCATCAGAGTTACAGAGTTACTTACTTTTAATACAATTTTCTCTATTATGTGTATGTATGTATGTTATTTAAGGTTATATCTTAAATAATAATCCAAATTTAACAATATAACAATAATTTAGTTTTCTAAATGAAATGCTGAGATATAGGACAGTAATAGATATTTAATTTTGTTGTACTTTTTAGATTATCTTATGTTGTGTAAACTTGTGTTATTGTACTACTCTACCTGCCTCTGCAAATTTCAAATGTTCTGAATTGAGTTGTTTATATATATTATACCCCTTAAAATCAAGAAGGCCTCGTGAGCCCCCATGCAGCTCTGGCAGTCGGGACCTCCGGGTTGGGAACCAGCGCTGCAGAGTAGAAGTAGACACAAAGGGCAGGTAACATAAAGTTCATCTTGATTACATAAATAACTCCTGGAATGAATGGCCTGATGATAAATGACACTTCCTTTACTTCAGCATGGATGCATATGTCATATTCGTAGCCTGAGGTCTCAGGTGGCATTAGCAAAGCAAACAGTTTGGGGGGGGTGCTCCTGGAATAACACCGGCAAGTGGTTTGGAAAGTGTGATCTGACCTGTCACCCCCGTCACTGCAGCAGCCTCCCTCTGAACCTGAGCTATACGGACTTGCATTCATGCTAATTTAATTTGGAGAGGGTCCGTGCTCTGGTATGCAGTAGAGATAACCTTGACCCCTGCCACTGGGGTTGATTCTTCTTAACAGGAAGTGCCTCTCCTGCTGCTCAGATCGTTGGGGCTGTTAACGTGTGATATCAGGTAGGCCAAACAGTTGGAGTACTTTGGAAAATGTGTAATTCCAATGATCCCAGGAGACACTGAGCACATAAACACAGAAGACGAGGCTTCCCTCAACAACCTTGCAGGGTGGTAAATTAATCCACCGGGGTAAAGTCTCCGAAACCACTGTGGAAGGACAGTGGACGCTTTAAACTGCGTTACTGTTACTGTAGCAACACAATATCTCTGTAGGTACATGTATGTGCCAGTGGAACACGAGTGGAAAGGCTCACAGTCCAGGGGTGTCCTTTAATACCACAGACTGTATATGGTTAATACATCCATCGACACATGCAAATAACTTGCACACACACATCTGTAGTGATTATTAGACCAGTGCTTCTCAGGCCTCAGGACCCACCTTTATCACAACCCAAATCCCTGAAATGTTTGAACCATTCGAATGTATTTAACAAAAAAGTGTTGCAATACACAATGCCTTCATGCACTGTTCAAAACAGGAAATCAACCAAAAAAGTGCAACTAGGGCGAAAAACCCAATGAAATAAACAGGCAGACGTAACTTAGGAGTGAGTTTACAAGGTTTCAGCCTCGTTAGGATTTATTCTTTTTAAACATGATGCTCTCCAAGTTTTAAACAAGTGAGACTGGCCTCTGTCCTCAGCTCCTGGAGCTGTCTTTGAAAGTACTCCATCAGTTTGTCTTTATAAGTAATAAGAGTGTTTCCTTCCTAAATGGTGTTTCAGTTTTGATGGCTTCATGCTTTCATGTGCCAGAACTTCATGCACACAACAACACTCTGAGGTTTTAGTCCCTTTTTGTCCTTAATGTAAGAAAACCCATATTTAAGGTATTCAGTGTCATATTTTCATTTTGCCATGTTTACAAATGCTTGAATGCACATGTTACTGTCACGTTAATGCACACATTACTGTCACGTTAATGCATGTTACTGTCATGTTAATGCACACGTTACTGTCACGTTAATGCACACGTTACTGTCACATTAATGCACACGTTACTGTCATGTTAATGCACATGTTACTGTCACGTTAATGCACACGTTACTGTCACGTTAATGCACACGTTACTGTCACGTTAATGCACACGTTACTGTCACATTAATGCACACGTTACTGTCACGTTAATGCACGCGTTACTGTCACGTTAATGCACACGTTACTGTCACGTTAATGCATGTTACTGTCACATTAATGCACGCGTTACTGTCACGTTAATGCACGTTACAAACTCTACTGCATGTGCGCTGCGTAAAGGGAAATGTATGTCCTTCAAAATAAATGCGCAGCATCAGAAATTCTGTGTAGACTTTTTCCATCAAGGTTTTTATGGAAAGGAGGATTTTATTGATAGTTTTTTTCCCAGACATGCATTGTAAAATCTCACAATAATTAGTAACATCTATTGAAAAAAAAAAATCATTTACAGAATTCCTCTCACATTAATGTGCAAATTCAATTTCTTGAAACCATTTTTTTGGTTTGGCGTAGTTATAAACTATATGGCTTGAGTTACAAAGTTAAGCATACATTATCAGGGCCGGCATTTTGAGATCTCTGGTTTAAATTAACTTCAGAGTATCTTGTAGATAATGCTGATTGATGCTGTTGTTCTCAACTGAAGTTTTCTCCATGGACACACAGCTTCTTACCTGTAAAAACTCCTTTCATCCAGAGAGAATAAATAAAAGAGAGAGAAAATAATACACAATTCTATTCTCCAATAATCATACCTTAATAAGAGGACATAATCTTGGGAAATGAACTGCAAAATATACACAAATGACATGAATGTGTTTTTTTTGTTCACTGTTTCCCCTTGATTTTTTTTTATTTTTTAAAACAACATGATTGTTTTACGTGTTGTATAACATCAGACTTGGAGATCTTCTTCTATGATTAATCCTGCAGATACTTCTCATAAATAAAGATGTCCTCTTGTCGGTCACATCTTCATGGAAATGATGACTTTTAAACAGCTTTCCGGTCGCAGATGAATTGGAAGAAAAGGGAACATATAGGGCTGCTGTCGGCCTGTGAGTGTCCTCTGCAAACACTTGAATTCATTGCTGTGTGGAAGAAGAGATATACTGAAATTAGGTCTGCCATGTGCCCCGAGCTCTGACATACAGGGCTTTGTGTTTCAAGTGCTTTATTGTGTAGTCGTGTTTTTCAGCGCAGAGTAATTACAGCTGCAGGGCCAGAAGAAAGCAGGCGGCGTCTGGAGGAGGATTGCTTTACTTGACCATGAAATGGCTTGAAACTATTTTATTGTGAATATTTTGTAAATTCAGCAATTCAATATAACAGTGTTATCATATTCATGTAAACCAATTATATTTGGTTGTAAACTGTCCGTTGTACAAGAGTATTTGAGTTGAGTTGTTTTCCTGTTACACCTGAGAATCAGCCCTCTGCTGCACTCGTGTTTCATTCTGTGGTGCAGTTCATCGTCCGGCCGCTCAAACTGATTTACAATCGACTGAAAACTTGTAGATCTACGCAACGCTCAGGAAACTCACACCAAACTGTGAAACTAGGTAAGGCTGATCAAATATGAATGATGTGCTTCAAATGTTTTCAGAAACACATTTCAGTGTTTAGCTGGAATTTTAAAGCGTTTGTGACCAGATTCAGGCTCCACACTCCTCCTGTGTGTGCGTTCTCTGATCGGTATAAAACCATGTGTGTATATAGTCGACTCATCTAATTGTAATTTAGCAAGTACACTTGCGTGACTTGTGCTTATTTCATTAGAATTAAATGACATAACGAGAATAGTGTGACTAAACGTAACGAGAATAAAGCTTCATCCATTAACTTGTCCGGGAACATTATTTCTTCCTGAGTCAGACAGATTTTCATCTGCAATGATCGTTGTTTAACAATGAAGCAACAACAACTGCAGATTTCCCTGCTGTGGGACTAATATCGGATTATCTTATCTTATCTTATCTTATCTTGCGTCACAATGTCTTAATTGTTTTGATTGAAAGGCGCCTAGCGGGAGAAATTGCATACTGTGCATTTAAGACATGTTTCAAGACACATACAAAGTCTGAGTCTGATATGGTTTTCAACGAAAGCATCCAGAGAATTTTAAAATGATATCTCCTTCTCCTACATTGATTCATTTTTAAAGTTTGACTGCTGGACACAAGATGTCTCCATGTCTTCGTGATTGGTTGTTGTGATGTCATAAATCCTGCTGGTATGTCGTTAGTCTCGTGTAGCCAGACCTATCTCCACAGCGCTGTGTCCACGCTGTTTGTATTTCTTAACCAATCACAATGGTCTGGGTGGTGCAATGCCCCGACTGCAGCGGGGGGACTTTGAGAACCACACGAAGGAAGGAGGGACTTCCTCCGACCGGGAGTCTCCTTTATGCCGACACTGCTTACGTACCCAGCCAGACTAGTACGTCGTTAAACTGAGATTCGGCAGATGGATGCGAAAACAATCTCTAACCTAGGAACCCTGACCTCCGCACTTACATTAGCAGGGGTCCACAGCTCATTTTGCCCCAGGGGCCCCCCTGGTGTTTAATCCGGCCCTGGTGATTTGTTGTGGACTTGAAATGATGATTGGCAGGACGAGATCTGCCGCCTCACTTCCATAGTTACTCGTCATTATTTGTTATTAGAAAGAAGCAAGCTGTAATCAGCTGAAAACAGCGTATTGTTTTTTGATGCCAGGCACGAGTCGGCCGATGGCGGTAACTTCCGCAGACAGATGGAATCTCTTTCAGCACCGTAACATCGGTCTCATCTTTCATGCTTATCCTTCATCAGCTCACTGCTGGCCTGTTGCAGAGCATGACAGCTTGTGATAAGATTCATGGGAGCCCATCTTTGTGGAACACAATGTTCTCCACCTGTCACCACTGATATCACTGCAGGCAGCCCGGGAACACTGACGCGGGGACTTTTGTAATTCTGCATTGGCTTTTATTCCAGATTGTTGTGAAAATGGCAACTTATGAAGGTCATTGTATGCCTCTTTGTCTTTAGGAGTGTGTGACTAAAAGCTCCACTGAATTTCAGATGGAATCAAAGACTTTTCACCGTCCTCATGTCATGACAGCAGGTTCTCTGGACACCCAGAGGCTTCATGATAAATCTGAACAGTCATCCAATGTAGATGACTTCATCTGGCAAAATGAAAAGGACATTCAATCACACACAACTCTAGAATGTCTCTAAAATGTGTGTCTACAGAAGGGTGTAATTTCCACTGTGGATGTGGGGTTGGGGGACATATCCTGTCTCACTTTTTAAAATCGTAGTCTTGTCCCCTTTACCTTTTTATCCCGGCTGAAGTCTCTCAGTTTATAAAAGTGCTGATCTGTGCACTCAAAGCAGTGAGCAGCAGCCAGTGCTGTAGCCACAGTTTTTTGCCCTGGGTTGTGCCTCTCAGGCTGCATACAGTCATGCATACATACGCTTCATAGCCTACATGACAATTCACTTGTTTGATTGATCCAGTGGTTCTGGTCCACCATCATGAAGGCCTTTCCGATCAATAAGTCCTCCAAACCATGTGACCATAGAGGTCCTGTGTTCTAATATGACCCGTATGATTGTTTCCTAAATTAGTGCCCCTTGTGGTGAAAGTGGATACGACCCACGTTATTTATGTTTGTGGTTTTAAACACGTCGTTAACTTTGTTAAAACGGACGTTGTGGCAGCAGGTTTAGGTTTAGGCAACAAAACAACTTGGTATGGTTAGAAAAAAGTTCATGGTTTGGGCTAAAATCCTGATATTTGAGACATGAAATCACTTCCTGGCATCCGCAGAACGTCCCGTGACGTTCACGTCCCTTAAATGTCACTTAAAAAAACATGCTGTTTAATTTTATTTTCAACTGGGACACAAACCCTGGTCTCCTGGCTGAAAGTCCTGTGTTTTTCCCACCCCTCCTGCATACTCTAAGTGTGTTTCTCTGTCTAAATACTCTGTAACATTACTTCCGGCTTTTTGGCGCTATAACATCAACAAACACTAGAGAGACGCCTCACAGTAATATGTCACTGCACGACCACTAGAGGGCGCTTAACTTTCAAACATAACTACAGGTCGTAATAATCTCCCTGACGTTTTTTTGTAATAGTCACTCCAGAACCTAGCGCAGAAGTTACTTATTGTTATTTGACCAGTGCATATAAATGCAAACACGAATTACAAAAGTCCTCAAACCTGACTGACAGCTGATCCAGCTGTGCCGTCTCCCACGCTCTCTTTTTCATTCTTCACATTTTAAAGGACCTTTTTTCACCCCACTTGTAGCCCGGCACTCTCAGAAAGGCAGTGCTGCGTTCAAAGCCCTCACATGAAGTGATGCGTCTTCAGAGGTCTTCTGGTGGACACAGGCTCTGACAGGGTGCACACGGCCTTTATCAGCCTCCCTTTCAACTTTATCTGTGTTTCATCACAACTCTGCTCTTCTTTTGCTTTCATCTCTCCATCACTCTCTGGTCTCTTATCGTCCGTCTCCTCCCTCGCAGCGGCAGCCCCCCCCCCCCGGCCTGGGGCAGCGCCATGTGTCGGGGGGGGAAATAGTTACATGTAATTAAATTACTGTAATTGATTTACTCATCAAAATGTTGTTGATTACAATGGAGTTACATCCTAATATATTATTTTCTGTAAAAAGCTTAAATGGAGAATATAATATTCATTCTGTTGCATCTTTTCTCATATTTCTGGACAACTACACTACAACACTCTACACTGTCTGTTATAAATGTATGTTTTATGACTTTTTAGCTTTATTGCCCAGTTTAAAACATTTATTAATAATAATACGTTTATTTATACAGCACCTTTTAAGAGCAGACGTCACAAAGTGCTTCACAATAAAAGGCAAAAATAGCAAATAAAATACACGAAATACAGGCATCTAAAACACAAGGCACTAAAACACTAAAGTAAAAGCAAACAAATGGGTCAAATGGACAAATTTGTGAGAAAAGTAATCACATGTAATAAGTTACATTACTTTGCTGAAGTAATTCAAATAGTTGCATTACTTATTACATTTTTAACAGGGCAACTAGTAATCTGTAACCTATTACATTGAAAAGTCACCTTCCCAACACTGCATCTCATCATGGGCTCCCAATATTAAACTAAGTGCTGGAATTTCATAACTATTTTGACCTCCAGATTCCAAACTCTATAATCTCTCATCATAAATAATATCATATAAAAATAATAAATACCCAATTGAGAGATAAGTGTATTTATAAGTTTAATTATACGTTTGGGTAGTTATACATTTATTAATAAAAATTCTGTGCAGTCAATATAACTGTGTATGGCGAAATAGGTAAAAATATTATTGTCTTTGCCTTTTGTGTAATTTAAGCTTTATAAAAGCCATTTTAAATGAAAATGCAGCTTTGAGGAAAAGTCAGGAACCAGCATTGTATTTTTTCATTCAGCAAAGTTATTACACATAAATTTCAAAAAGGTCAAAATGACCGTCATGGTCCTAGTTCTCGCTCTAGTATTGACATACATCGACATCATACATGCAGCAGCGTATGCATAAATAATAAAACATGTGCATCAGAAGTGGTGTTGGAGAACCGTGTGTTCGGTCTTTGTGCAGCTGATGTGTGGTTGTGAAACAGCAGGGGTCAAAATCTGCTCCGTATTATGTTGTAGATAAAGATTCAGACTCGGCCCACACACTGCGAGTTCTGTGCCGCCACTACCTTTCCCTCTCTCCTTTCACACACGCACACACACACACACGCACACACACACGCACACACACACACACACACACACACACACACACACACACAC